>CM044011.1:22092380-22222970 GCA_024085815.1 Flaveria linearis
TCTTTATGACGCGTGAAAGATGACGCGCATGTTATGACATGCAATAGATGACATGCATCGCGAGTCAATGAAGAGGTAGTCATAAATGACAAGCTGACGAGCATTAATTTAAAATGATACGTAATGCCCGTCATAAATTTAGTTGCTTTATTATACATATACATATACATATATATATACATATATATATACATATATATATACATATGTGTATATATATATATGTATATATATGTATGTATATATATATGTATGTATATATATATGTATGTATATATATGTATGTATATATATGTATGTATATATATATGTGTATATATATATATATACACACACACACACAAAAAAAAAACACACTAGCCTGACAACCCGTGTGTTACATGGGTTGAAAAAATAAATAAAACATATAACAATTAGAAATTAAAAATATTAATAATCATTTAATATATAAACATGTGAAAATTAAACAAATTAATATGTTAAGAAGTAAGTTACATACGAATAACTAATGTAAAAATACACAATTACTGTTCACAAATCTCTATAAACTTCTTTCTACAAAGGAACGATACGTGTAGTCATCTTTTAAGACATCAAACTCCATTAATTCACATCTGTGAAGAAAAAACGATTATTGTTAATTTTCATCATCGAACAAATAATAAAAAGTCAAACCTATGGTTTAAACTCCGAGATCAAGGTACACAATTCGGTTTTTAAACGGAGAAGCGATCTAAATTTAAACTCCGACATCTGGGTTCGAGGTCCACCTATTACTGGTTTGTGTAAATTAGTTATTGTATAGAATCAAGAGTATATTAAATAGTAGTGTGAGTTGTCATTCTAAAATTATAAGTCATAAGACTATTACATTTCAAGGTTTCAAAATTATAAGTCATAAGACTATTTCCACTACTACGATGCATAAATAACAAAATGTTCAATTTCATGATCAAATAACCATAGCACACTGCACACCTTAGTCACCCTTTAGTATGATTTAGAAACCAAAAAAAAATCTTGACAGATCATTAGACAAACACACTTTAATTTAGTTTAAGCTCAAAAAACACACTTGTATGGGTCAATAGACTAAACATAAGTTATACACACTTTAAATGGTTTATCAACCAAAAACACACCTAATTGGGTCATTAGACCAAAACACACCTTATACACGCTTTGATTTGGTTTAAGAACAAAAAACACACCTTAATGGGTCATTAGATCAAACACACTTTGTACATGTTTTAATTTGTGTAGGTAGTTAAAGTCAATGTATATAAGTACAAGGGCTATTTCCGTCACTTGTTTTTCGTTGTATTAGTGAGTTTGATAGAAGTTCAAGGGTGTAAAGTGTCAAATTGGGCAAACTAGTTAACGGCTGTTAACAACCCAATCTAGGGATAAATAGAAGGTTTAGGGGTCTTAGATATCAGTCTTTGATTCCTTTGTAATTGTGTTTGCTTGTTATCGTTTCAATCAATAAAATCGTTCACGAACTTCTTATCGTTTTTCAATCTTGTGGATTTCCAATTTGATTACAACAATTGGTATCAGAGCGACGATTCGGCTCAATCAAAGAAGATCAATTCGATTGATCAAGAATTGGAGAGGCAGGATGGTGTCGATGAAGTTTGATTTGGAGAAGTTTGATGGTAGAAATGATTTTGGGCTATGGAGGTTGAAGATGAGAGCATTGCTAGTTCATCAAGGGGTTGTTGATGCACTTAAAGGGGGTAATACGATGGTTCCAGCTGAAGCCACGGAGAAGGAAAAGAACGGGGCTGAAAGTAAACATAAAGATATGTTAGAAAAAGCCCATAGTGCAATCATATTGACTCTTGGTGATTGAGTTCTACGGGAGGTGTCCAAGGAGACAACAGCTGAAGGTGTATGGTCAAAACTTAGATCATTGTATATGACTAACTCATTAGCCAATCGACTTTACCTCAAGAAAAGACTCTATACGTTTGGTATGGGGCCTGGTAAGTCATTGGAAGATCACACTGATGAGTTTAATAAACTCGTTCTTGATCTTGAAAACATTGAAGTAAAAGTAAAAGATGAGGACCAAGCCATTCTGTTCTTGACTTCCTTGCCTCATAGTTATAAACACTTTGTGGAAACACTCATGTATAGGAGAGACACTCTCTCAATGGAAGAAGTGTTGGTAGCTCTGAACTCAAAGGAATTGAAAAGGTGGTCAGATTTTAAAGAAGAAGGTGGAGATGGGTTGTTTGTTAAAGGAAAAGTTAAGGCAGGGAGAGGGAGATCTGAGAATCGAGTAAAGAAGAACAGAAAGTTTGCAAGATCCAAGTCAAGATTCAAGAAGTGTTTTGTCTGCAACTCAAAGAATCATTTCAAAAGAGACTGCCCAGAGTGGAAATAAAGAAAAGGAGAAGCCAGTCACTTTAAATCATTTAGTCAAAAAGATGACTCTTCATATGGGTATGATAGTGCGGATGTTATGTGTGTCACTAATGATCATGAGGTAGAGCATTAGATACTAGATTCAGTATGTTCTTTACACATGACCCCTGTGTAAGGCCCCGTTCCTGAGGCGCTTATTGTTGGTCAATCATCACACCTAAAACATATAATTATAATAACCTTACTAAAATCATGCAGCGGAAACACTTTAAACAAACATTTCATTTCTTTTAAATAAACACTTTTGCAAAATAATACATCGTTCATTACAAAATATCGTTCGATCGTATTACAATGCAAAAACGTTATACAAAAAGAATGTCATCCAAAAATGAGCCAAGTAGCCGCCCCGTGCCATCCTCAGCAACATTACCTGCCAACTGGAAACACATAAAAGTCAGCGTTGCTGAGTGAGTTCTTGTTTTAAAAGTAATAAAAGTTCCTTGTGTAGTTTTTTATATGAAAATACTCTTTTCATAATACCTTTCCCGTTTACTTCCATTCATGAGCACACATCGTACATACAACAAGATGTAACTTTATTTATTCTTTCATTCATTTCGTACTTTTATCATTATCTTTTCGAGTCTTTTGCGATAACAGGGTCGCTCACCTCATTAGCAATCTCAATGATTGCACTTATCTGAGTCTTTTTCCGACAACAAGGTCGCTTACCTCATTGTCAATCTTAAGGATTAACCCTGTGTGCATCCTTCAGGGTAGCTAACCCGCATCACAGTGGAGCTAATGACAATAAGGCCGTGCACCTCTATACATTTGCTTGCAAGACTTTCATTCATTCATTTACGTTCCACTTTTCTTCATCATTAATCTTTCACTTTATTAATGATAATACTTTACGTTACGATCATATACATACCACGTAAAGTCATACAAAATTTAAGGATATTAATAATAACAATAATAAAGATAACAGTAATGGTAATAATAATAATAATGAATCATAAAGACAATCATGATTAGGCATGGAAAGCATTTATTAACCCTAGTCAAACCTCGTTCCAAACCCTAATGGCACAGACTCCCATAAAATTCCTGAAAAAAATTAAATTCTAAGTGCTGGACGCATGAGCCCTGTTCGGACGCATGGGCCCTGTTCGGACGCACGGGCCCTGTTCGGACGCACGGGCCCTGTTCGGACGCACGGGCCCTGTTCGGACGCATGCGCCTCTCAGACGCATGGTCACTCAGACGCATGGAAGGTCCAGACGCATGGTCACTATTGGGACGCATGAGCCACTGTTCAGGTGTATGAACTATACTTAGAATTTTCTAAGGCACTGTTTAGGCGCTTGGGGTACTATTCAGACGCATAAAGTCTTAGACGCATGGGAACACTTAGGCAGTTTAGTTAGTTGGACGCATGGGCCAACCTTAGACGCATGGGCAGTCTTAACACACCAACAACGTTCATAATCAGTCCTAAACCCTAATGTAGCATATTCTAGGCTTAGTCCTAACATTCTAGGCGTTAAAATATACACATAAATCATAATCATACATCGAAAGCGCCCAAATCACACCCACCCACATACACATTCAAAATATACTTACGGGTGTGAAACCCAACTTTATAAAAACGTACATACATGCATTTCAGCCCCAAAATCAGTTAAAACATGCAAAATGGGGGATCTAGAACTCACCTTAAGCAGCTTTCGAACTTAAACTCTTCTCTTGAACTTTCTCAGACGTTTTTAACACCTAAAAACCCACACACATACACCACGCGAACACACAATCACATTTATAAGCACATACTCGAGACTAGAAACATCTAGAACATCATAAAACTAAGAATTCTTACAAAAAACTTTGAGTTTCCTGCTTCTTCTATAATCTTCCAAGAGTTTTCTGCTCTCTCTCTCTAGAACCAAAATGGAAGTAGTATGCAGGCAAGAGTGGGCGGCCATGCCCACTTTTGTACTAACTTTTTGATATTTTGCCTTTTTGACACTTTTAACCCCTCTACTTGGGTTAACTTACATTTTCTTTCTATTTCTTTACTTTTATTCTTTCTTTATACCTTTAAAAATAACCGGGTGTTACACCCTGTCAAGTCATGTATAAGGAACTTCATGCCTTCTGATCTAGGTGAAGTGAAGTTAGGTGACAATAAATCATTTAAGATTATAGGAAGCGGCTCAGTGACATTCAAGTTAACTAATGGATCTGAAGTGGAGATACATGATGTCAAGTATGTTCCAAGTCTCAAAAGAAGCCTGCTCTCTCTAGGTATGTTTGAGAGGAATAGGCATCATGAAGGATGGAAAAGTTAAAGTGATTAAAGGGTCATTAGTGCTACTAACAAGAACAAGAAGAAACAATAACACTTATGTGTTGGATGGAAAAGTGGTGACTGATGAGGTTTCATTGGTTCAGTCTGACATTGACAAGTCTATTTTTGTGGCACAGGAGGTTTGGCCATCTAAGTTGTCAAGGGCTGGAGGAGTTAAGGTAAAAAGCCATCATTGAGAACTTGAGGGTTAATGATATTGGTTTTTGTGAAACCTGTGTAATGGGAAAGAAAAATAGAGTAAGATTTAGCAAGGGTAAGCATACCACAAAAGGAATACTAGATTATGTGCATTCAGATTTGTGGGTGCCTACCAGGGTGAATACTTTAGGAGGAGCAAGATACTTTATGTCCATTATTGATGATTTTTCAAGAAGGGTATGGGTATATGTACTCAAACATAGAGTGATGCTTATCAGAAGTTTGTAGAATGGAAGAAACTTGTAGAAACTCAAATACTAAGAAAGGTGAAGAAGTTGAGAACTAACAATGGGTTGGAGTTCTGGAACAAAGAATTTGATCAATTCTGCAAGAATCATGGCATAGCTCGGCACTTAACTATCCCTAGAACACCTCAATAAAATGGATTGGCTGAGAGAATGAATAAGACATTCTTAGAAAGAGTAAGATGCATGAGGATGAACTCTGGGTTACCTAAGTGTTTCTCGGGAGAATTAGTAAGCATAGTTGCTTATTTGATAAGTAGGTCACCCTCAAGAGCTCTTAATATGAGAACCCCAATGGAGGTAGTGTTAGGCACCAAGCCAGATTATAGCAGTCTAAGGGTAGTGGGGCCAGTGGCTTATGCTCATACAAGTTAAGATAAACTGAGTTCAAGGGCTCAAAAGTGTATCATGCTTGGATATCCTGAAGGTGTGAAGGGGTACCGATTATGGAGGCTTGATGATGGTAGTCCTAAAGTCATTGTGAATAGAAATGTTGAATTCCAAGAGAGCATTTTTATAAAGATGTAATTGGAAATAAAGAGAGTAAACTTGTTCAGGAGATTAGAAGCTAGGAAGATGTTCATGTTGAGGTGGAGCATTCAGAATGGAATAAAGAGAAAGATGTTCAAGGTGAGGCATGTGGGAAATAAACTTCAGATATGAGTGCGGAGTCATCTTCAAGGGATGGTTATAGTGTTGCCAAAGGGAGAGCCAAAAGAACCATAGTGCAGCCCTTGAGGTATAGAGAAGAATGTTACTAATTTGTTGTTTCCTTTAGTGTTGCTGAACATGAAAGCATATTTGAGCCTCTACATTATGATGAGGCAATCAGATCAGAAGAAAGAGATTTATAGCAAGAGGCTATGGAAGATGAGATGGCCTCATTTAGGAAGAATGACACCTGGGAGCTGGTGGATAGGCCTACTAATCAGAAAGTGGTATCCTGTAAGTGGCTCTACAAGATAAAAGATGGGTTACCAGGAAGTAATAAGCCTAGGTTCAAGGCCAGATTGATAGCCAACGGGTTTACACAGGTAGCTGAGGTAGACTATACTGACATCTTCTCACCTGTGGTGAGACATACATCAATCAGAACTATACTATCTATAACTGCTGCATTTGACTTAGAGCTAGAGCAGATAGATGTTAAAACAGCCTTCTTGCATGGTTATTTAGATGAAAACATTTATATGACTCAACCTATGGGGTTTGTAGAAGTTGGTAATGAAGACAAAGTCTGTCTATTGAAAAGATCTTTTTATGGTCTTAAGCAAGCCCCAAGTCAGTGGTATAACAGATTTGATGATTTTATTGTAAATCATAGGTTCATTAGAAGTTGATTTGATAGTTGTGTATATCGTAATGAGGGTGATAATGGGAATTATGTATATGTTGTTGATATATATGTTGTTAGCTTGTAAAGATAAGCAGGAAATAGAAAGGTTAAAGAGATTGTTAATGACAGAGTTTAAAATGAAGTAGTTAGGTAAAAATAAAAAAGATACTTGGCATGGAAATTAAGAGGTGTTGAAAACAGAAGTTAGTGTGGTTGTATCAGACCAATTATGTTGAGAAATTTTTAAGAAATTACACTATGGAAGGGTGTAAGCCAGTTAAGACTCCTTTGGCAGCACATTTAAAGCTGTCATCACAAGACTCACCTCAGAATAAATAGGAAGAAAGATACATGACCAAGGTGCCTTATGCAAACTGTGTTGGTAGTCTTATGTACTTAATGGTTTGTATAGTACCGGACTTGGCATATGCTGCAAGTTTGATAAGTAGACATGTCGCTGCACCTTGTAAAACATATTGGAATGTTGTCAAGTGGGTTATGAGGTATGTACAAGGTACTAAGGGTTATGGTTGATTTTTGGTAAGAATGGTTGGAATACTAACAGATCAATTGAAGGGAATGCAGATGCTAACTATGCTAAAGACCCTGATAGTAGGTCAATAATTGGTTATGTCTTTAAGGTGCTAAGGAGTATTGTTAGTTGGAAAGCTCAGCTGCAGTCAGTTGTTGCACTCTCAACTACCGAGGCTGAGTACATAGCCTTAGGAGAGGCTGTGAAGGAAGTATTGTGGTTAAGAGGGATTGTTGCAAATTTAGGCATAAGTGCTAATAATGTTGTAGTTATGTGTGACAATCAATGGGCTGTGCAATTAACCAAAAATGCCAAGATCAATGATAAAACAAAACACATCAAGGTGAAATTTCATTTTATTCGAGATGTGATAAGTGCAAAAGAAGTGATGGTTGAGCCAATTGGTACTGAACATAATCTTGCTAATATGTTCACTAAAGTTCTACCTGTTTCCAAGTTTGATTTTTGTGTTTCTGAACTGGGAATCGGTTCAAGTCAAGTTATTGACTTTAAAGGTGGAGAATTGTAGGAAGTTAAAGTCAATGTATATAATTACAAGGGCTATTTCTGTCACTTTTTTTCTTTGTATTAGTGAGTTTGATAGAAGTTCAAGGGTGTAAAGTGTCAAATTGGGCAAACTAGTTAATGGCTGTTAACAACCCAATTTGGGGATAAGTAGAAGGTTTAGGGTTCTTAGAAATCAGTCTTTGGTTCCTTTGTAATTGTGTTTACTTGTTATCGTTTCAATCAATAAACTCGTTCACCAACTTCTTATCATTTTTCAATCTTGTGAATTTCTAATTTGATTACAACAATTTGGTTTAAGAACCAAAACACACCTTAATGGGTCATGAAACCAAATACACACCATATTCAGACCTTATTTGGTTGCAAATCAAAACAAACTTTGAATGAAAATACACCACCTAGATACTCATGCAAATCAAGATTAAAGAACTATTAAGTGGAAATAAGATATAATCATTATATAAGATATAATCATTATATAAGATATAATCATTATAAGAACAACACAACTACAAATTTATTATAAAGTTTACTTCTGTAGCTCCAATAGTAGCTTTTCTTTCTTCCATGGAAGTATTTCGTCCATCCAAACATGAACTTCTTATCGACAATCCAAAAGATAACATTTTTTTAATTTAGCCTTTTATCCTATAAACAATTTAAGATAATTTATGTTACCAAAATAGCTTAGTAGAAAGAGCACCAGTGAGCATTACTCATAGTTGTTTTTCTTGAAAAACCTTAGAATTCTTTAGCTTTAGCATGACTTTCCCATCCTCTAAATAAAACCAGAAACAAAATATAAATTTGTTTTTCCAATTAGTCCTTAATTTAATAAAAATTCACTTACCGATGGTAGTTATATCACACTTTGAACGATGGTAAGTAAGTTTGATATACTGCCTAACTTGTAATGCGTTAGCCAATGTTTTTTTTAAAGTATATGGCCCATTAAACAGGAATACTTTTTAAATCCAGTTCAGAGTGATCAATATTATGGCATATAGTTCTAATATAAAAAAACACAATGAATTTCGAGTTCAGAAAATACAGAATCACATGAATGTTCAAATGTGACAATCCAAAATCAAAGAACTCTAACATAACATTCACTGTCTAGTAGACGAACTGTGTACATTTGATTCGAAGATTAAAATACGAAATCAATGTAAACAAAAAGAAAAATGAGATCAAATTAACAAAGAAATTTTACCTTCGGTAGAATATAACAAAGACACAAAATACTCCAGTCATGTGTTGCATCGAGGAAGGAGATGTAGAATTCTGGAATGGAGAACGGTCGAGGACAGGAGAAAACACAGAGGATGTCGCTGAAGATGAGGTGGAGCTGAATCGGCAGCGGAAGAGGCTGCACGTCTTCTTTGAAATATCTCGGGCGGTGTTATAGGTGGTGGTCGGAGGATCCTCCAAAGAGAATGGAGACGATGTAGTAGGTGGCGACGCCGGCGAAGAAGGCATGGGAGAGTGTTCGGTGTATGCAGACTAGTCGGCAATCGGTGAGCCACCGATTGGATTTTCCCTAATCGGACTCCAAAATCGCTAGTCGGTAAAATTGGTCCAAATCGAGAAAAAATCGGCCCTAATCGGACCTAGTCGGCTGTTAATCAGCCTCTATTCTGCATTTTTGCAGAATCCGGCGAATTTCCGGCGACATTCCGGCGGAATTCCGGCGAGATTCCGGCGAAGTTCAAAACTTCCGGCGAAAATTTTGAAATTCCGGCCAAAGTTGTTATATATATATAAAACTAAACATATTTATAAAAATTACATATAAAAATATGTATTTATATATATAAAAATGAAAATTATATATAAAAATTCCAAACAGATTAATCCCGATTAATCCCTGTTAATCCCGATTAATCCCGATTAATCCCGATTAATCCCTAGTCCCCACCTCGCCGCCCGACTAGCGCCTAGCGATTTTTACAACATTGCTTCGAGCGTCATCTTTTACACATCATCTATTAACAATTTTGTAGTAGTGTTACTTTCTATCGATTTGTTTTGGTTGATGTTACACTTGTTTAAGTAGGCCAATTAAATAGGATTGGATGAAAATTCAAAGTCTAATAAAACCTGCAAAACTAAATCAAAAACAAAACCTTATCACTCGAATCTTATAATCATTACCACCATCATATACATTTGTTGATGCCTTTAGCAAACACAATAATGTTGGAATCAATCGGATCAAAATTGACAATAACATGACGATTTGTGAAACTCTCATGACTCTCATATTATAAACTCAAATGAAAACTTGAATCGATAAATGACAAATACCCTACTTATTTATTTATACTAAAACCATGACTTGCTCCTTAACACTCCTAATTAAACTCAATCTACGAAATAACTCAAACAAATATTAAAATATTTCAAACATTATCCTAACCAAAATATAAATTTAATGAATATATTAATATTTATCAAGTTTAATCCATTGTTCTCTCACTTAATCTAGATAATGATCCGCTTATCAAAACAATGTAGGCTCATCATCTTGGGCCAAATTTGCCTCTTCTTCCTTTCGGTTGGGACACTCGGCTGTATAATGTTAAAACTCGTTGCATTTAAAACATCTTACTTTACTTTTATCCCAATTCGTACCTTCTCTTGAGGACCAATCTCCTTGACCTCTTCTATTACCACAACCCCTTTCACAGTTACTTTGATTCGACGAGCCTCGGTTCCACAACATTCACAAACGAGCTCTTCTTTCTCCTTTCAGTTTTTGGTTTTAGGGAGTAACAACTTGCTTTGATCATTATTACTTGTTTCATCTTGCAATTTGATTCGTTCCTCATAGGCTTTCAACCTACCTATCGCTTCCTCGAATGGCATAGTCTCAATATCTGAAAACTACTCAATAGAGGCAACAATTTGAAGATACTTACTTGGCACTGAATCTATCAACTTTCAAACTATTACTTCATCATCAAGACTTGAGCTGCGGCTAGTAAACTTTAAAACAAAACCACTTACTTTTCTTGCACAGTCTTCAATCATGCTTGTTCTCTCCTTAAAGTAGCCAATCGTGTCTCTTGAACCTTCTCAGCACCAAGAAATCTTACACATAAAGCCTCCCATATAATTTCTCTTGTTGGTTCTTAGCAAATTGAAGGAGTATATCATCCGCTAGCGCTTGAAAGAGAACTGCCGTTGCAAGTTTGTTCTTTTCATCAACCGCTCCATCGTCACCGGGTCAATCACTTCCAATAACCCTTGTACATCCAAGAGAGACTCCATCAAAATAATCCAAGTGTTATAATTTATTGATGTAACCATGGAATTTGAAACGAAGTAATGTTATTTTCTCGAACCAAAACAAGCATTGCATTACCGGATGGAATATTACCTTCAGCCATCGTAACTTTAAAAATTCTTTAGAAGAACTTTTCAAACTTGCGATGTCTACGAAAAACGTATTGCTCACTGTTCATTTTTTAGGTATCGAACTAAGGCATCGTCTCTTGGGCTTTTAAATGGCTATCGCCTAATGTGTCATTTGACCTCAGTCATTCCAGGCAAAAGGATCCGTTCTTGGACTTATGTTAGGGCAAGAAGGCTACGGTTAAAAACCACTTTATTGTCTTTGTTGACTAATTCCTTTTAGTTCTTGTTTTGATCAACGTGCAACCCAATTCATATAATAGCCACCAATTGGGAGTTTAAGATTTCTGAAACTAATTTCTGCAACTTTTCTTTCATAATGTTGGTGTGTAAAGTCGAATTAAAGGTTCTTTTCTATTAGTTACAAAGTTTTAGGGGTCTAGTTGTAATTATTGGATAGTTTAAGGTTAGCATGTGTCAAGTGAAAAGTTTAGTTTGTTCATACTTTGTTAACCGTTGTAATGAATGTATAATAGGGGAAGTGAGCTAGGGCAATGATGTATACACAAAATTAGAGTGTATCTTGTTCTGTTCTTAGTGCGGGTGAAGTAAAACAATTCATTTCGAACATAGTATTGATTATTCTTAGTTTGATTGTGTTCCAGATTCATTTTCTTATGTTGATTTCTCAACAATTGGTATATGAGCCTTGTGCTTGATTTCTTGAAGAAAAAGGTTAAAATTTGAAGAACAATGGTGTCAACCAAGTTCAATCTTGAGAAGTTTGATGGAAAGAACGATTTTGGTTTGTGGAGGTTGAAGATGCGTACGTTGTTAGTCCACCAAGGAGTAGCGCACGCTCTCACCGGAGAAGCTAATCTTCCGGCGACACTCACTGAAAAGTAAAAAAAAAGATATTATCAGGAAAGCATATAGTGCTATCATTTTGTGTTTGGGTGATCGAGTTCCGAGAGAAGTGATGAAAGAAAGCACAGCTGCTGCGAGTTAAAAGCCTGTATATGACAAAATCGCTTGCAAATTGCTTGTATTTGCAGAAGAGCTTGTATACTTTTCATATGGCTTTACGGAAGACACTAAAAGATCACATGGATGAGTTTAACAAATTGGTTCTAGATCACGAGAATATTGATGTGACCCTGGAAGATGAAGATCAAGTGATCATATTCCTTGTATCGTTGCCTCAGTCCTATGAGCACTTTATGGATACATTGATGTATGCCAGAGAGAGCTTATCCATGGAAGAAGTTCTCGCTGCTATGAAATCAAAAGAACTGAAGAAAATAGGGGACATCAGGGAAGAATCGAGTGAAGGTCTATTTGTGAGAGGAAGAACAAAACAAAGAGGTTTTAAGAATAAACAAAGGACTAGATCAAAGTCTAAGTTTAAGAGAAAGTGCTTTATGTGTAGCTCTGATGAACACTCGAAGAAGGATTATCCAGATTGGAAGAAGAGGAAGGGTGAATCCAGTGGGTCTAAAAACACTAGCCAATGTACCCAATCTGATGATATGTCAGATGGGTATGAGAGTGCTAATGTTCTTATAGTCATTAAAGAAGGACAAAGCAATGAGTGGATCTTGGACTCTAGGTGTTCCTTTCATATGACACCCATAAAAGATGTGTTTAGCGAATACAAAGATCAAGATCTTGGTACAGTAAAGCTTGGAGATGATATCGTCTACAAGATTCATGGGGTTGGAACGGTTGATTTCAATCTGAACAGCGGCACTGATTTAAAGCTTCAGGGAGTGAGATATGTGCCTGATTTGAAATGAAGTTTGTTATCCATGAGAACTTTTAAAAGGGTAGGTTTTCATATGAGTCTTAAAGATCGTAGGCCAGGGTTATAAAGGGCTCCTTAATAGTGTTCTCAGAGACTAGGAAAGGAAATAATACCTATGTGCTAGATGGAGGTGTTATAGAGGGAGAAGTGCATGTTGTTTCTAGTACTAGTCCTAATTCTACTCAGCTTTGGCATCAGAGGCTGTGTTATAAGTTTGATCAAACTTTAAATAGGTTCGACCGACTATACTTGCAGACATGGACAAATCATGTCATTAAAAAATTTTAGTTTCGCCCCTTGCCCTTCGCCCCCTTATATGATTGCTCAAGATCCGTCACTGCTCTCCTGCAACTCCGACCACCCTCCAAATATCAATTTAATTTTAGAAAGTTGAATTGATTGGGTATTTATGTCAAATCGGAATCCTAATCTATTCTAGAAGTGCAATTGGTATATAGACAAGTTTTTTATTTTATTATATTTATTTTTATTTTGTAAACTAGAATTTAAAACCCGCATGTTATAGCAGGATTCTTTTGTAACATAGTGATTATATTTCTCGTCCAAAATTCTAATATTCCTCCTCCTTTCCTATCATGGTTGGTGAACACCAATCGATCTAACCATTCAAGTGTAAACAATGTTGGCTAACACCATTTGACCAACTCACTATCTTTATTCATTTCTCATACTCCTAATTTCTAACATTGTTCAACCGACAATTTTAAAAAGATGATACCAACGTCATTCACCACCCATCGCATGGGATCCAATTCTACTTTGTATGAAATTACTTGCACGTGTTTTGAAAAAAGCTACAAGCTCCATATCGGTGCATTTGAGTAGCTTAATAATTTAGTTAAATAAAATAGGGAAAACTTCATAGAAATCTCACTTTCATAAGTGTTCTATTTAGTTTAATTTAACTTTTTTTTATCTCAATTTACTCACTCAACTTGTAGTTAATATACTAATCCTATATAATTTACCTACAAAGTAGGATACCATACCTACATGACATTTTTTAATTGCTTACGTGGAATATGATAAACTAACTATATACAACTAGTTGAATCTAATTAATTTTCCATTTTTTATTGCTTACATGGAGTTAACAACTAATAATTAAATATCATCTTCAAAAATGGTTTTGTTCCAAACGATTCTTCTTTCATTTACAAAAATGAATAAATTAATGGAATCTATTAATTTGATATCAAAATTAAATATAAAATAAATTTCAATATCAAATTGTTCATGCGATACAAACATTCATGCCATCCATAACAAAATTAATTTATATCAGTTGATTAAACAAAAACTCCAATTTATACAATCACAAACCCAACAATTAAATATCCAATCCAAAAAAAATTTAGAAATCCAAAATTCAAAAACCAAAACAAGTAAATATAGTTTCCTGGCCAATATTCTAATTGTTGGTGACACTTGTTCAATCGACCTTTTTACGTCTACCTTTGGTTTTGCCTCTTTCGATTGTGGGTCTTTTTTCTCATTCTTACGTCAACTTGTTTTGGTTTTTGAATTTTGGATTTTTGAATTAATTTTGGATTTTTTTAATTTTAGATTGGATATTTAATTGCTGGGTTTGTTTTTGGATAAATTGGAGTTTTTGTTTAACCAAGTGATATAAATTAATTTGTTATGGATGGCATGAATGTTTGTATTGCATGAACAATGAGCAATTTGATATTGAAATTTATTTTATATTTAATTTTGATATCAAATTAATAGATTCCATTCATTTATTCATTTTTGTAAATTAAGAAGAATCGTTTGGAAGCCTTTAGCCTTCACCGCCGCTCCAGCCTTCACCGCCGCTCCAGCCTTCACCGACGGTCGACGGCGCAGATCCAGCCGCCGACGCCGGTCTCCTTCGCAGATCCGGCAAGGCTTCGCAGATCCACCTTCGCCTTCGCAGATCGACTCCATTCCCTTCGCAAATCCGCCTTCGCCGCCGGTTGACTCCATTCCCTTCTCAAGTCGCAGGTCCTTGAACACAGGTTCGGTCGCAGCCCCCGGTCACCACACCACTCGGCAACCCCCGCATCCCCTGAACCGCAGACTTAGACATCTAGGTATGACGGCTCGGAAACCTATTCCGGCCACCATCTTTAGCCGTATTACTAGGGTTTTCATCACAAATCTACCGGAAAAATGCAGCGGCCATGATCTCGCACAGTTTACAAGGCCTTATGGAGACATTTACGATTTGTACATCGCACGGAAGAGGGACAAACTGGGCAACCGGTTTGGCTTCATATCTTTCCTGGACATGAAGGATACAAAGGATTTATTGAGCAAGTTATGCAACACGAAGATAGGGGATTGTTGGTGAAGGCGAATCTCGCTAGATTCACTATTGAAGAAGGTGAAATCGGCCCGGACAATAGGAACCAGAATCGTCACGCAGAGAAACAAACCCGGAAGGAAGAGAGATCTGTTCCGTATCAGGCTTCGAAATACAATGGTAAACGTTCATTCTCAGACATGCTTACGGGTAAGATTAATGCTAAATCGGTGTCGATCAATAATCAAGTTAATGCATATAAAAGTCTGCACGGGAAGGCAATCGTGGCGCGGATGATTGATCTGGATGCCCTCAAAAACATCTATTTGATTACTAACGATCTATGTCCAGGAGGTTGTAAGATCCAGTATCATGGAAGCTTAACCGTTTTAATTTCATTTGAAGATAAGGATACGGTGACAACTTTTCTTAAGGATGCAAAAGAATTAGTCGGACGGTTCTCTTCTTTGGACGTATGGGAGGGATAGATTTTTGGTTTCGAAAGACTTGCATGGCTAAAGATCGTCGGGATCCCGCTGCATCTTATGGCATCTGAGGTGATTGATAGTATTGGGAGTATTTTTGGGAAAACTTTTCACCGGGCACCTAGATCTGATTTTGAAGATAATCTTTCTTACGATGTTATTGGTGTTTTGATCGGAGAAGTTAAGAGGGTCAACGAGGAGGTTACGTTGAATTGGAGGGGCCGGAAATTCGCCGTTTGGGTTTCTGAGGATTTACGGGACTGGGTCCCGGCGTTTTATCAAGTTCCGTCTAATGATGATGACGGTGTTTCAATGTCGGAAAATGACAACGAAGTCCCGGAGAAGAACGAACCTGTTATTCCATGTTCCGGTAAGGACACACCGGCGGATGAATATCCGAGTATGGTAACTCCTAGGCACAATAATGAGGCATTTAATTCTCCCATAATTGTGGAGGAGAATTCGGTTGACTGCAATGATGGTGACATTTTCGTGCCTGGCAATCAGTATGATTTTGAAAAGGATGCGGATTTGGAAAATAACATTAATGGGCCTGGTAACTCAATCCTTAAAAGGAAGAAGAAATTGTTTTTGGGCTCCCTTAACAGGCCCAATCCAGCCTATTCGAGTAGTATTGAGAAGACAAAGGTTGGGAAGAAGCCCAAAGGTGATGATGATATATTTGGGCTAGACTCGCTTTTGGACCAACAAGAACCGGATGGGCCTCAACATGTCTCAGGCGATTATCAGGAATCAGCCCCAGCATGTCCGATTCCAGATTTGAACATGCACGGCATAATAAATGAAGAAGTGGACGCCACAATTTCGTTGGCTGGAAAATTGGGAGCTGACCTAAGTAACGCTCAGAATTTGATTCTTGGTTCGCTATCTACCGAAGGGGTACAAGGAGGTATTAAATGAATTGTCTATCGATCAATATACGTGGTGTTGGGGTTTCCGGTAAAGCGGGGTGGATTAAAAAAATAAAACAAGATAACGGGGTTTCTTTTATTGGTATGCAAGAATCTTTTGCTAGTGATATTTCTCCGTCCTTGGTGTCTAGTTTCTGGGGCGGTGTGGGTTTTGATTTTGAATACGTTGGTGCTACTGGTAATTCGGGGGGCCTGGTTAGTATTTGGAATCCTCGAGTTTTTACAAAAGATTTTGTTAATAAAGACAAGAATTTTATTCATGTGGCGGGCACGGTGTCGGCCGATACCATTCGCATTAACCTTGTAAACGTATACGCTCCACAAACAAACGGTGATAAAAGAACTTTGTGGGGGAAAATTGCTAATATTATAAATTCATCTGACGGGTGGTGGATAGTCTTCAGTGATTTTAATGCGGCGAGAAGTAGGGATGAAAGAAAAAACTCTTCGTTTGATTCGGTGTGCTCTAACGACTTCAATGAGTTTATTGATTCCACGGGCCTTAAGAATATGTTTTAAAAGGTTCTCCTTATACTTACATGTCTAACAGGCAGGGTGTATGTACTTGGAGTAGAATTGATAGATTTCTTGTGTGCGATAATGTTTTCAATAAGTGGCCGAATGCTTGTGTCCGGGTATTGAAAAGAGATTACTCGGATCACTCTCCGGTGGTTTTTTCATTATCAGATATGAACTTTGGGCCAAAACCTTTCAGGTTGTTTGATACATGGTTGGATCGCCCCGGATGCACTGACGTGATTAAAACAGTTTGGGACGAGTGGATTGATAGCGGTGCAGCAGATCGGAATTTAAAGTATAAGCTCAAAAAGCTTCGTTTTTGCCTCCAAGAATGGTTCTCCAACTATGCAGCTATTGAAAAAGATGTTGAAAACCGTCTGCGAACAGAGAAGGAAGAGTACGAAAACATTATGGAAAACAATGAACTGGACGAGGCTAATCTTTGGATTTGGTCCGAATGTAAGACAGCTTTAGAAGAAATAGATCGATACAGGGCTCGGGACATTCGTCAAAAGTCCCGGGTTAAATGGGCGTCTTTGGGTGACGAGAATACTTCTTTCTTTCATAACGTGGTGAATGGTAGAAAGGCGACAAATTTTATCCCGGGTATTTTAATAAATGATGTTTGGGCTACACAGCCAACGCTGGTTAAGAGGGAAGTTATGCGATTTTTTCGAAACCATTTTAAAGAAGATTCTCCGTTGCGACCGATTCTTACGTGCGACGGGCTGAAGAAACTGCAAGAACAGGACCGTATTAATTTGGTGATTCAGTTTTCTAGAGAGGAAATCAAACATGCGGTGTTTGAGTGTGGCTCTAATAAAGCGCCAGGTCCTGACGGGTTTAATTTTCGTTTTGTCAAGCGGTTTTGGAACCTATTTAAAGAGGATTTCTATAAAATCATGTCGGAATTTCATTCCTCTGGTTCGATCAGTCGGGGTTGTGGGACGGCCTTCATTACGCTTATTCCGAAGGTGAAATCTACGATGGGGTTAAAAGATTATAGGCCTATCACCCTCGTTGGGATGGTTAACAAGGTTATTTCCAAAATTCTTGCGAACCGTCTCAAGAAGGTAATGGGTCAGGTTATATCCGAGGCCCAATCGGCGTTCTTGACAGATAGATGTATCCTGGATGGTCCTCTTATGCTTAATGAAGTGTTGGATTGGTTGAAGAAAAGAAACAAAAAAACGTTCTTATTGAAGATTGATTTTGAGAAAGCATATGACAAAGTCAATTGGAATTTCTTATTATCTATTCTGTCTCAGATGGGCTTTCATCAGTTGTGGTGTGAATGGATTAAAGGTTTATGCTCGTCTGCCAGAGCCGCGGTATTGGTGAACGGCTCCCCGACATTTGAATTCGGTTGTGGAAAAGGCCTTAGACAGGGAGATCCTCTATCTCCTTTTCTTTTCTTAATTGTTATGGAAGCCCTCTCTTGGATGTTAAGAAAAGCTCAAAATATCGGCGTTTTTAAAAGGTTAGCCTGGACAGTGATGATACGGAATTGTCCCATCTTTCTATGCGGACGATGCTCTTATAATGGGAGAATGGTCTCGTGACAATATCCAAAGCATTGCTCGTGTTCTACGTATATTCTATTTATGCTCGGGCCTTCGAATAAACCTTCATAAATCTAATATTTTTGGTATTGGTGTGGAAAACATAGAGGTGGATAATATGATGGACATCTTGGGTTGCAAAAGAGGCGAATACCCTTTCAATTATCTCGGCATTCGAGTTGGTACTAAGATGTCTCGGATTAATAATTGGAATCCAGTTATCGAGGTGGTTAGAAATCGGCTCGTCTCATGGAAAGCTAGAACGCTTTCGATTGGCGGTCGCTTGATTCTTATTAAATCGGTTTTAGAGAACTTACCTATCTATTACCTCTCTTTATATAGAGCACCTAAGGCGGTTATAGAATACATTGAAAACATCATGAGACGATTTTTATGGGCGGGCGCTGGTGTCGATAAAAAAATTTCTTGGGTGGCTTGGGAGGTTGTTACTACTACAAAAAATAAAGGGGGTTTGGGCATTTCCAAATTGCAAGAGGTTAATGAGGCCTTGTTAAAATGGTCGTGGAGATTTAAAACGGGTGGCGACGCTTTGTGGAAGAAGATCATATTGGGGTGCCACGGGACGTCTAGACCATGGGCTTCGCTTCCATGCAATAATGGTATACATGGGTGTTGGAAATCGATCGTTAAGGTGGGGGAAAGGAAACTTCCTAACGGGGCGAAGCTTAACTCCAACTTCATTGGAGAGGTTAGGGATGGTCATTCTATAAGTTTTTGGGCCGATACTTGGTTGAGGGATGCTCCTCTTTGTGATCTCTATCCTAATCTTTTTAGTCTTGATAGACAAAAATGGGTTATGGTGTCCAATCGAATTACTTGGGAAGACAACTCCAAGGTTATGGCATGGAATTGGCGTAGGCAACCTTCATCAGCCGAGGAGGTTACCGAACTATTTTTGCTGCTGAACGACATTCATGAGATTGTGCGAAAAGAAGGAAGAGATAATTGGAGGTGGAAGGCGGATAAAAACGGTATTTTTCAGTTGCATCGGCCAAGAAGCTTCTCATGAGTTACAATACAGGTCCCAACAGATCCACGATTCATTGGAAGACATGGGTGCCCCTAAAATGTCGAATTATGGTGTGGAGATCGTCTCTTAATCGTTTGCCCACTGTTGCAGAATTAATTAAACGAGGTGTCAACATCACTCGCCAACAATGCAGTCTCTGCGATGATGATCAAGAGAGCGCCCTGCATCTGTTTACCGGCTGCCGTTTTACACACGAGGTTTGGTTCCGTATAGAAAATTGGTGTAGGCTTCCTCACAACTTTCTATTTCACATCGAAGACATTCTTAGTATTCGAACAGAGGATCCAATTCGAAACAAGCTAAACGGGTGTTGCGAGGCATTGTCTACACGACCTTATGGGTGATATGGAATGAGCGGAATAATCGGATCTTCAACAACAAAAGCCGTAGACCTATAGAGATTGTCGAAATTGTAAAATCTACTTCGTTTTTTTGGTACCGTCATAGGTCTAGGCATAAAGATATCGAGTGGAAAGCTTGGTGTAATTATCCGTTTGATTGATGTTTTGGTTGTTCGCTCTTAGGTCCTTTATTTGAGGACTCTTCGAGCTCTGGTTAATGAAGTTTTCTTTTCAAAAAAAAAAAAGAAGAATCGTTTGAAACAATATGACATTTAATTACTAATTGTTAACTCCATGTAAGTAACAAAAAACAGAAAATTAATTAGATTTAATTAACTGTATATAGTTATTTTATCATACTCTACCTAAGCAATTAAAAAATGCCATGTAGGTATGGTAACCTGATTTGTAGGTAAATTATACAGAATTAGCACATTAACTACAAGTTGAGTGAATAAATTGGGACAAAAAAGTTTGAGTGAGTTAATTAGAACATTTATGAAAGTTGATTACATTTCTACGAAGTTTTTCCAATAAACTATAAAAAAAAACACAAAATAAATGCAAAACCTTGGGTGTTCCTAGATTAGAACATGGGTCATTTGGTTCAAATATAAAGCTCCAACGATGATGTAGTTTATGAAAAGTTCTCACAGTTATTTATTAAAATGTAATAAAAATGAAAAAAGAGAAAATTTTGATTACTGTAGAAACCCACAATGGTTTTTAATATTATATATAATTTGTTATTCTACAGTAGTAATATGGAAAGAAAAAAAGTTCCTAAATTTTTATAGTTAAATGGTTAGTATCTGGTCCTTTGCAAATATACTAGTCGTCTTTATATTCATATCTTACAAATTTTTAGATTAAATTAAAATAATTTGATGGTACCCTCAAAATTATTTCTGATTAAATTGGTATATAGACAATGCGGCTTTATGGTTTGAAAGTCCCTAGATAATAGTTTTAGATTGTGTACGTATCACTCTCACATTAAAGTATTTTATCAGTGTTTTTAGAACCGGATCGAACGTCAAATCGGACGTTTTACTGATTTGGTGGTCGGACCGGATTTAAGAACCAGATGACGTCATAATTATATATATAGTATATTATATATATAGTTATATATATAATCAAATATAAGTAATTTATATATGATTTATATATGTATTTTATAGTTATATATAAAACTTAACTATATTTGTATATCTAACACACTAATTTATGGTTCAACATCCAGTTTTTACCCAAAAAATAAAAAAAAAGGTCCGAACCGGTCCGGTTTCTTGGTCCGACCGCCGGTTCGGGACAAACCGGCCGGTTCGACCAGACAAAAACGATCCGTAGCTGACCGGACCGGCCACCGGACCGATCCCCGGTCGAACCGGTCTGACCGGCCGGTCCGATCCGATCGTAACAACATTGATTTTGATGATACTCATAAAATTATTAATCGATAATTTAAAAAGAATACAAGAACAAATGTTTTGCTTTTCTAGTTTTCTAATGAAAACTTGTACCGGAATTCGTATGTAAAAACTTGTATTGAAATTCGTATGTATAACATACCAAATATCTGGCTACAATGTTTAATCACGAAAATGGCACAATATCTTATTACAAAGGTGAAAACATGTCCACTTATGTATGTGATCTTGTCTAAGATATTCGCCTAGCACCTAAGTCAAAGGTATCGCATATCCAACTTGCATATGAGCCTAGTTCCTAAGGTATATTAGTCTTCTTTATAGTGATTCTCATATGTCATTCTTAAGCAGTATAGTTCTAGTACAACTAATAAGCTAAATTAGACTTTGTATGAATGATGTACTTCACTCATATGTTAACATTATTCCTTCTTAAATGGTGGTACCAATCAGCATTAGTTAAATCTTCGTTGCTAAACTTCCTAATACACTTTCATCCAATGTTTTCAAAATCGGACCGGAAATTGAACCAGACGCCTTACCGGTCCACTAATTGGACCGGTTCAACCGTTGGGCCGTATATAAGAACCGGATAAAATTATAGTTATTTTTTATAAATATATGTAAAAAGTACAAAAAATAAAAATTATATAAAAAACCGGTTCAACCGGTCCGGTTCCCGGTCCGATCGCCGGTTCGACCGGTTCAACCGGTCTGACTACTGGTTCAATGTTAAAACAGTTTTAAGCACCCAACCGGACTGGATTGGAGTCCGGTTCCCGGTCCAATCGGTCTGACCACTGGTTCAATGTTAAAACGGTTTTAAGCACCAAACCGGACTGGATTGGAGTCCGGTTCCCGGTCCAACCGGTCGGACCGGCCGGTCCAGTCTGGTTTTCAAAACCGTGCTTTCATCTTATAAATTTAATTTCTTCTTTCATATCAACATGTGATTTGCCCTAAAGTTTAGAGTTATTGTATGAAGTTTTTCTATTCCACAATCCCCACGGGTTAAGAAAAGGTTCTCCCTCTTCCTAATACACAAGGGGTTAGAGAAATTAAGTTCTCCATTTTCATAATTTATTTTAATAAACCATAAGAGGTTTTTCTTTTCTCCAATGGTTTTCTCTATATGTTTTCAGTTTCATAAATTTTTTATTACTATAAAACTTAATCTTATAATTTAAACTCCCATAGAGAGATGATCGGAAAGATGTACATCATTTGTGTCTAAACCTCATCACACCTTGAAGGTTTGTGATCATAATGTTTGGAAATGTTTTCAAAAAGATAGTAATTTTTTGAGTCTTACGAAATATATTAAAAAAAAGAGAGAATAGATAATTGATCCTATGGAGAATTGTGATGGTTTAAAGGGTTGTAACCCTTTTGGTGTGGTTATGGAAGCTACCAACAAAGGGACATGATGGTTTAAATAGTAGTTACCGGTAAAGGGACATTATGGTTCAATGGTAGTTACAAAAAACCATTTTGATGGTTCACATGTGACGCATATTAAATTTGTTGTAATCGAATTGGTAATTCACAAGATTGAAAACGATAAGAAGTTCGTAAACGATTATATTGACTGAATTGATAACAAGTAAACACAATTACAAAGAAATCAAAGACCCATTCTGAGGAACCCTTAACCCTCTATTTATACTCAAATTTGGTCGTTAACAGCCGTTAACAAGTTTAACCAATTTGACACTTTCACCCCTGAACTTCAACCTCAGTAACACAATGGTAAACTCAGTAATGCAAAGAAAAACAACAATTGACAGAAATAGCCCCTGTACTTGTTTTAACTACCTACAATTCTCCACCTTTAAAGTCAATGTCTTGACTTCAACCGATTCCCAGTCCAGAAACACAAAAATCAAACTTGGAACCAGGTAGAACCTTAGTGAACATATCAACAAGATTATGTTCAGTGCCAATTGACTCAACGATCACTTCTTTTGCACTTATCACATCTCGAATAAAATGACATTTCACCATGATGTGTTTTGTTCTATCAATGATCTTGGCATTTTTGGTTAACTGCACAGCCCCTTGATTGTCACACATAACCACAGCATCAGTAGCACTTATGCCTAAATATGCAACAATCCCTCTTAACCACAATGCTTCCTTCATAACCTCTCCTAAGGCTATGTACTCAGCCTCAGTAGTTAAGAGTGCAACAACTGATTGCAGCTGAGCTTTCCTAACAGTACTCCCTAGCACCTTCAAGATTTAACATGTCATTGACCTGCTATAATCAGGGTCTTCATGTCATTGACCTGCTATAATCAGGGTCTTTAGCATAATCAGCATCTGCATACCCTTCAATTGACCTGATAGTATTCCAACCATTCTTACCAAAAATCAACCCATAACCCTTAGTACCTTGTAGATACCTCATAACCCACTTGACAACATTCTAATATGTTTTACCAGATGTGGCTACATATCTACTTATCAAACTTGCAGCATATTCCAAGTCTGGCCTTATGCAGACCATTAAGTACATAAGACTACCAACACAGTTTGCATAAGGTACCTTGGTCATATATCTTTCTTCCTCTTCATTCTGAGGTGAGTCTTGTGATGATAACTTAAAATGTGTAGCCAAAGGAGTCTTAATTAGTTTACCCTTCCATTGTGTAATTTCTTAAAAGTTTCTCAACATAAAAGGTCTCATATAACCACAGTAACTTCTGTCTTCTACACCTCTTAATTTCCATACCAATTATCTTCTTGGCTTCACCCAACTCCTTCATTTCAAACTCTATCATCAACAATCTCTTAACCCTTCCTATTTTCTGCTTATCTTTACAAGCTAACAACATATCACCAACATATAACAACAGGTATACATAATTCCTATTATCACCCTTTTTATGATATACACAACTATCAAATGAACTTCTGATGAACCCATGATTTAAAATGAATCATCAAACCTCTTATACCACTGTCTTAGGGCTTGCTTAAGACCATACAAAGATCTTTTCAACAAACAGACCTTGTCTTTATTACCAACTTCTACAAACCCCATAGGTTGAGTCATATAAATATTTTTATCTAAATAACCATGCAAGAAGGCTGTTTTAACATCTAACTGCTATAGCTCCAAGTCAAAAGCAGTAGTTATAGATAGTATCCTGATTGATGTATGTCTCACCATAGGTAAGAAGATGTCAGTATAGTCTACTCCAGCTACCTGGTGTAAACCCTTTGGCTCATAGTCTGGCCTTGAACCTAGGCTTACTACTTCCTGGTAACCTATCTTTTATCTTGTAAAGCCACTTATAGGACACCACCTTTTGATCAGTAGGCCTATCCACCAGCTCCCAGGTGTCATTCTTCCTTAATGAGGTCATCTCATCTTCCATAACCTCTTGCCATAAACCTCTTCCTTCTTATCTAATTGCCTCATTATAATGTAGAGGCTCAAATATGCTTTCATGTTAAGCAACACTAAAGGCAATATCAGATAAGTGACATTTATTTCTATACCTCAAAGGCTGCACTATGGTTCTTTTGGCTTTCCCTTTAGCAAACTATAACCATCCCTAGAAGATGACTCCTCACTTACATCTGACCTTCGTTCTCGACATGCCTCACCTTGAACATCTTTCTCTTTATTCCCTTCTGAATGCTCCACCTCAACATGAACCTCTTCCTGACTTGTCTTCTCCTAAACAACTTTACTCTCTTTATTTCTAACCATATCTTTATGAAAATGCTCTCTTGGAACTCAATATTCTGCTAACAATGACTTTAGGACTATCATCATCAAGCCTCCACAATCGATACCCCTTCACACCTTCAGGATATCCAAGCACATACACTTTTGAGCTCTTGGACTTAGTTTATCTTAACTTATATCAACATAAGCCACTGACCCCACTATCCTCAGACTGCTACAATCTGCTTGCTGCATGACCATACCTCTATTGGAGTTCTTATATTTAGAGCTCTTGAGGATGACCTGCTTATTATGTAAGCAATTGTGCTTACCAACTCTCTCCAGAAACACTTAGGTAACCCAGAGTTTATCCTCATGCATCTTACTCTTTCCAACAATGTCCTGTTCATTCTCTCAACCAATCCATTTTACTGAGGTGTTCCAGGAACTATCAAATGCCAAGCTATGCCATGATTCTTGCAGAATTGATCAAATTCTTGGTTGTAGAACTCTAACCCATTATCAGTTCTCAACTTCTTCACCTTTCTCTCTGTTTGAGTTTCTACAAGTTTCTTCCATTCTACAAACTTCCAATAAGCATCACTCTTATGTTTGAGCACATATACCCACGCCATTCTTGAAAAATCATCAATGATGGACATAAAGTATCTTGCTCCTCCTAAAGTATTCACCCTTGCAGGGTCCCATAAATCTGAATGCACATAATCTAGTATGCCAATTATTATATGCTTACCCTTGCTAAATCTTACTATACTTTTCTTTCCCATGATACAGGTTTCACAGAATCCAACATCATTGACCCTAAAGTTAGCAATGATGTCTTGTTTCCTTAACTCCTCCAGCCCTTGACTACTCTGATGAGCAAACCTCCTATGCCATAGAATGGACTTATCTATGTCAGACTGAACTAGTGAAACCTCATCAGTGACCACTTTCCCATCCAACACATAAGTGTTATTGTTTCTTCTTGTTCCTGTTAGTACTACTAAAGATCCTTTAATCATTTTGACTTTCCCATCCCTTAGACTTACATGACGTCTATTCCTCACAAACATACCTAGAGAGAACATGTTTCTTTTAAGACTTGGAACATACTTGAGATCATGTATCTCCACTTCAGATCCATTAGTTAGCTTGAATGTCACTGAGCCACTTCCTAGAATTCTGCATGATCTATTGTCACCCAACTTCACTTCACCTAGATCAAAAGGCATGAAGTTTCTTATACATGATTGGACAGGGGTCATATGAAAAGAACATCCTGGATCTAGTATCCAATGCTCTAGCTCATGATCATTGGTGACACATATAACATCCGCACTATCATACCCATCTGAAGAGTCATCTTTTTGACTAAATGATTTAGAGTGACTGGCTTCTCCTCTTCTTTGTTTCCACTCTGGACAGTATCTTTTGAAATGACTCTCTGAGTTACAAACAAAACACTTCTTCTTGAATCTTGACTTGGACCTAGTAGACCTTCTGTTCTTATTTATCCGATTCTTAGATCTCCCTCTCCCCTGCCTCAACCCTTCCTTTGACAAACAACCCATCTCCACCTTCTTGTTTAAAATCTGGCCTCCTTTTTAACTCCTTTGAGTTCAGAGCTTCCAACACTTCTTCTATTTAAAAAGTGTCCCTTCCGTACGTGGGTGTTTCCATAAAGTGTTCATAATTGTGTGGCAAGGGAGTCAAGAACAGAATGGCTTAGTCCTCATCTTCTACTTTTACTTTAATGTTTTCAAGTTCAAGAATGAGCTTATTAAACTCATCAGTGTGATCTTCCAATGACTTACCAGGCCCCATACCAAACGTATAGAGTCTTTTCTTGAGGTAAAGTCGATTGGCTAATTACTTAGTCATATACAATGATTCAAGTTTTAACCATACACCTGCAGCTGTTGTCTCCTTGGACACCTCCCACAGAACTCGATCACCAAGACTCAATATGATTGCACTATGGGCCTTTTCTAACATATCTTTGTGTTTACTTTTAGCCTCCTTCTTTTCTTTCTCTGTGGCTTAGGCTGGAATCACCGTATTACCCCCTTTCAGTGCATCAACAACCCCTTGATGAACTAGCAATACTCTCATCTTCAACCTCCATAGCCTAAAGTCGTTTCTACCATCAAACTTCTCCATGTCAAACTTCGTCGACACCATCCTGCCTCTCTAATTCTTGATCAGTTGAATTGATCTTCTTTGATTGAGCCGAACCATGGCTTTGATACCAATGGTTGTAATCGATTGGAAATCCACAAGATTGAAAATAATAAGAAGTTAGTAAACGATTATATTGATTGAGTTGATAACAAGTAAACACAATTATAAGGAAATCAAAGACCCGTTTGAAGAACTCTTAACCCTCTATTTATACTCAAATTGGGTCATTAACAGCCGTTAACAAGTTTAACCAATTTGACACTTTCACCCCCTAAACTTCAACCTCAGTAACACAATGGTAAACTCAATACAAAGAAAAACAACAATGGATAGAAATAGCGCTTGTACTTATACATATTGACTTTAACAACCTGGAAGGTTAATTTGTGGTCACAAACTCACAATGTTAGGAAACTATTTTCAAGAAAGATGGCTAGAATTTCTTGAAGTCTTAGGAAATATAGAAAAAAAGAAATAGATAAGATTTATGGAGAGTCACGATGGTTCAAAGGGTTGTGACCATTTGATTGGTAGTTATGGAAGTTATTGACAAACGGACATGATGGTGCAGATGATATTTACCAACAAAGGGACATTATGGTTCAAATAGCAGTTAAGGTACCTACAGCCAATAAGTCCTAGATCAACTGGTTTATGAGGAGGCATCCTATGACCTTCCAAAGTACAGGTCATGGATTAGAGTCTCACTAGGTGCAATATATTTCAAGTAGGCCAAGAGTTTTATCACAATGGACCTTTGGGTGCTGGGTTTCCCTTGGAGTGATGGGCGAGCCGGGTCACCAGCACTGTCTGTGTTCGCGGGCGTGGGTGGCCTTTCGCCAATGGATTTACCCCTGTGACGGGGCTTAAAAATTATTCGTTGGCCGTTCAAAAAAATGTTAAGGTACCTCTAAATAAACCATTAATGTAATGGTTAGGAAGACTTAAGTTGACCTGGGATGAGATGATAAGCCGGGATATGGTAGAGTTGAACCTCTCCGAGCACATAGTCGAGGATAAGAGTGTGTGGAGGCGTATAATTAAAGTTAGGGACTACTAGTAGGCCTTGATGCGATAGTCCGCACTTGGTGTGTAGGGTGACGTTATTTGTCCAATGTACGAGAAACCTTAGTGCTAACTGCCCTATTAGTATTATTAATATTGTAGTAAAATTTATCTGTCTTATTCCTTTCCTAATATCTAGGTAGTAAAATTTATCGGCCTCAAACTTGTTTCAATGATTTGTGTTTGCTTTTGTGACGTATGCTTAATTGCTTATGTGAGGTAGGCATTATTATTCTTTTTGTTATCGGTATGCTAATGCTTATATGATGTATGTGATGTATGCAATATAATCGGGTATTTTGTTTATAAACATGCATATGCATATACAAAACTCTATTGTGATGTATGCTAATATGATATATGCACTATAATTTAGTTGTTATCGTTGTCGAGCCGGCGGTCTCTTTTAAAACGGTCTCTCTGTCTCCCAAGATAGAGGAAAGACTAGCCACCACCTACCCCTCCCAGACCCTACTCTCATTGGGACATACTAGGTATGTTTGTTTGTTTGTTTGTTTGTTTGTTTATTTGTTTGTTTATGTGGAACACATATGAAACAGACGGTGTGTTGGTTCGAATGGAAATGATGGTTCACGAAGGGGTGCTTGCTTGCCTATAAATACAACCCTCTCATATTTCATCTAGAACAATTGCTCCGTTGCTATAGAAACAAACCAAATTGTACGCAGCATATCATTATTTCTATTCTATTGTGATATGATTGGGGTTTATGACTTAGATGATTGATTTATGAACGACTTGATAGTTGTTGACTAACTTTCTTAACTATAATATACATATTAGTATTATTCTTTTCCTTAACAGTATTAGTCCTTGAAGCTAGGGACCGAAAAAGTGACTGAAAAATAAAAACTTATTTACAACAAAAGAACCTTATTTAATTACATAAATTCTTCTCAGCTTTGTTCTTATTTTCTTTTGCAAGTATAAGTTGTAACTCGCTTTCCCCCCTTGTTATATATTTGCAGGGAAAGAACTTTGAACACTTGAAGATTTCTCTCAATGCTATAAAATTAGCCACGAATGATTTTTCAAAGCCATGCAATATTGGGTCTACCAGAGAATGGATGATGTACAAAGCAAGACCATTTTATTTTGATAATCGAAATCCTATCTCCATAGAAGGGACGGTTAATAAAGAGGTATCCACGACATATGATGATGTAGTTATAAAACGCTATCTTTCTGAATTTGGTGGAGAAGAACTTTTTATTACACAAATTGATATGCTTACCCGTGTTAAGCATCGCAACATAGCCACTCTTCTTGGATTTTGCGATGAAGATGGTGAGAAGATCCTCGTCATTGACAATGTTTCTAAAGGATTTCTTTGTGATAACTTGAATTGTTTAAGTTGGGAAAAACGTTTAAAAATCTGCATTGATGTTGCGAAAGCATTGAATTACCTTCACTATGAGATGGAAGACCATAAGACAATAATAAACCGTGATATAAATAGCCAGAACATTGGGTTGGATAAGAATTTGAATGCAACCATTGTTGAGTTTGGGCTCTCTCTATTCCTACCTCCAAATCAAGAAGATGAAGCTCTTTATCAGGATGAGATTCTTGGCACCAATTATTACATAGATCCAGAATATGAGAATACTGGTAAGTTGAAAAGAGAATCAGATGTTTATAGTTTTGGAGTGGTTTTGTTTGAGGTTTTAAGTGGGAGAAAAGCTGATAACCCAATTTACAAGAAGGGGGGTGACAAAGGGTTGGCATCAGTGGCAAGACGATGCTTTTGCACCGAATCACTAGAGGACCTGGTGGATCCCTTTGTAAAGAACAATACTAATACAGATATATTTAGTTCATATAATGGACCTAACAAGGATTCTTTGAACACTTTTACGGAAATAGCATATCAATGTCTCGCAAAAAATCAAGACCAACGTCCAACAATGAAAGAAGTCATCAAACAACTAGAGAAGGCGCTAGTTTTCCAGGTAAGTCATACACACACACGAACGTTATTTTTATTTGCTCATACCCCCTCACACACAAATACATACACACACACACACATATATATATTATATATATGTATGTATGTATGTATATATATATATATATGTGTGTGTGTGTGTGTGGATAAGGGATCAAATAAAAATTATATTTATAATTGAAAATCATGAAAACCACCTCTAACCAATCACATAAATTATAAATTATTTTTTTTAATTTTTTTAAAGTCTATTTGAATAAACTTAACCTTATTAATTTTTGTCATTGTATATATTTTTAATTTGAACCTTAATAACGAAGATGATCACGAAACAAGTTTCATAAACATAAGTTGTATAGATTAATATATGTAACTTATAGTTGTATACTTGGTAAGACAAAGTTATATATATGTAACTCATAGTTTTTACGATTTCTAATTATAAATATGGTATTTAATGGATCTCTCCCCTACACACACAGACAAATATATATATATATGTACGTACGTACGCGCGCGCGTACGTACGCATGTACGTACGTACGTATGTAATTAAATATATATGTAATTAAATATAAGTAATTTATATATGATTTATATATATATTTTATAGTTATATATAAAACTTAACTATATTTGTATATCCGACGTACTAATTTATGGTTTAACACCCCGTTTTTACCCACTAAAATAAAAAAAAAAAGGAAAAAAAAACCAAAACCGGTCCGACCAGCGGTTCGGGACGAACCGGCCGGTTCGACCAGTAGAAAACGACTCACCCCTGACCGGACCGGGCCAGGCACCGATTCCCGGTCGAACCGGTCGCACCGGCCGGTCCGATCCGGTCTCAACAACAATGCAATTTACAAAACAACCACCTTCACAAACACACAACTTTTGAATAACTCCATCGTATAGCAACCACCACTCCACCTCCACCTCCAATTTCACCACATAAAGAAACAGAAAACAACCACCAGCAGACCACCAATCACCTCTTCACCTCCTCACGCCTTCATACCATCACCTCCATTACCAATTGAACACGTAGACCATTAACAAGAATTACAACCTTAATTTCACCTTCTTCGCCATCATAACCACCAGAAAAACTCAGCCAACCACCTGCAACAACTATCGCCGGAGGATATTGAAGGTCAATAGGAACCTCAGGCTCCTGCTTCACCTTCACTGAAAGAAAGTTTTGATCATCAACAGCCATTGGATCCGTCGTTGCCTCCCACCTTTCTACCACCAGCACCGCCATCGACAGATCCCGAACAACGCTGGAAAACGTTAGCCCTAACCATGAACCTTCGCTCTCAAAGCAACCAACATCATCATCACCGCCACCAATTGTAAATGAAGACCCCATCGAAAACCCTGATAATCGTATAAACTCTAACCCTAAGTCTTATCATGAATCGCCTCTTCATATCACTGGTTAGTTTGTTATCTTCATCATTATCGATTAGTTTATCATCTTCTTCATCATCAATCACTTCAACATCAAGGGAGCAGCAGATTTTATTTGAAAACGCCCGATCGCCACAGATCAGTTTTGAACCCGCCAACACCGGAAGTAGTGTCGCGGGAAAAGATTATGGCCATCAGAAGCAACTTTTGTTGTCGGAGGTGTCGATTAGGGTGGGGAGACTGGTGGTGGTTGCGATGGTGGTGGTATGCGGTGGTGGTTGTGGTGGTGATGGGTGGTGGTGATGGGTGGTCCCATTATTAGTTGATAAACTTTTGTGGTTATCTTTTAGGAGGGTATTTTGTTATTTTCTAAACTTAACCTCTATTAGTGATAGGAACTACTAACTTGCACTTTTTGTATAATTCAAGCTCGTCTATGATTTTTTAGATGTAGAAACTACAGTTGCAATACGTGCAAACTCTAGGGACTGTCCGTGTAATTTACTCATAATTCAAAAGTATTGATCATTGATCAATATTAATACTAACTAACAATGGGCAAATATTAATACAAACTTTCAATTTTGTTACCAATAACAATCTCCCCGTTAACTTCGTTTAGTTTTTATTGAAGGGGAACTTGATGTTGCTTGTGATGTGGCAGGTGATAATGACTTATTATAAAATTAAAGTAAAAAAATTAACTCAACTTTTATGCCTCTTTGTATTCGAGCGACCCAACCAGTGACAAATGAGTTACATTGTATTTCTTTAATAAAACAATCTCTTATAAAAAATAATTGAATAATACATTTATATATTGAAGTGTAACCATATTATTTGACACCTTACGAACCATGTCATATGATACATTATCAAAAACTAAATGAGTTAATGAACTGTTACATTATGAGTGTTATAAGTAATAAAATTAAAATTTGGGATTAATATTGAAATTGTAAGTTGAAATTAATTTTAACCAATAGTTAATTGTTTCAATTAATAAAATTAATTTCTTTTTTTTTTTAAATTAATGAATTATAGAAAACACTTTAATAAAATAACACCATCGTGTGTTGACACATGCATGCACACTCACGCTCACGCTCACGCTCACGCTCACGCTCACGCTCACGCTCACGCTCACGCTCACGCTCACGCTCACGCTCACGCTCACGCTCACGCTCACGCTCACGCTCACGCTCACGCTCACGCTCACGCTCACGCTCACGCTCACGCTCACGCTCACGCTCACGCTCACGCTCACGCTCACGCTCACGCTCACGCTCACGCTCACGCTCACGCTCACGCTCACGCTCACGCTCACGCTCACGCTCACGCTCACGCTCACGCTCACGCTCACGCTCACGCTCACGCTCACGCTCACGCTCACGCTCACGCTCACGCTCACGCTCACGCTCACGCTCACGCTCACGCTCACGCTCACGCTCACGCTCACGCTCACGCTCACGCTCACGCTCACGCTCACGCTCACGCTCACGCTCACGCTCACGCTCACGCTCACGCTCACGCTCACGCTCACGCTCACGCTCACGCTCACGCTCACGCTCACGCTCACGCTCACGCTCACGCTCACGCTCACGCTCACGCTCACGCTCACGCTCACGCTCACGCTCACGCTCACGCTCACGCTCACGCTCACGCTCACGCTCACGCTCACGCTCACGCTCACGCTCACGCTCACGCTCACGCTCACGCTCACGCTCACGCTCACGCTCACGCTCACGCTCACGCTCACGCTCACGCTCACGCTCACGCTCACGCTCACGCTCACGCTCACGCTCACGCTCACGCTCACGCTCACGCTCACGCTCACGCTCACGCTCACGCTCACGCTCACGCTCACGCTCACGCTCACGCTCACGCTCACGCTCACGCTCACGCTCACGCTCACGCTCACGCTCACGCTCACATATGTTGTGAACATCTTTAAAAAACAAAGATTTCTCATATTTTCTCACAAAATTAAAAGTTATCGTTTATATTTTGTGAGAATTATGAAAACTCTTTTACACCTGTATAAGCAAACGGTTTTAGAGTTCTTATTAAAAATAATTTCAAGATAACCCTTCCTCTTATATATTAATTTTTAGTTTTTGTAACATATGTATAATTTGTATTTCTAACTTATAATTCTTAGAACAATTTTTTATTGTTTTCATGTTATTGTTTAAAGGAAGAGGAGGTACGACTACGCCCCACCTTTGAAGAAGGCATGAAACAATTTTCGATGAACTTGATAAAAAATGGGAACTTCAAGAAAATACTGTAAGACCCCCCCCCAACCATAATTTTTTGTCTATTACTTTTTACCTATTGGTGTAGAAAGCACCTCACAAAAGATGGAATTAACTTGTTGTACAAAATGTTCTAAAAGAGAACTGTTTTATTCTTGAAATGGTCTAGTTTTGCAAGCAAACATGTGATTTTGGGATGTCTTTGTTTATGGGTGTTCTGGCTTATGTGGCCCAAGGTTGCAGGGGATGAGAAGGTGTTGCTATCACGAGATCCTCTACTCCGACCAGCAGATCTCTTGTTCCGCAACTTTGACCAACAGACCTTAACGACGTAACACCATCACATGAAGTGGTGTTGTGCTAGTTTGACTAGCGGGCGTCATCAGTGCCCAACATTCATGTCGTCTTTGAAATTTTCTTTTACATTGTCACACTTCTTTTTCATATAAAAGTAATAAAAAACAATAAAATTACAATCATTATGCCAACCAACACATCATTTTTTTTCAAATCTGAATTAATCAAAGGAAAGGTATACACACTATATAAAAAGATGATACCCTGTTTAAGAAATTACTTTTTTTTGCGCGTACACTGCATGATTTCAGAAAAAAAAACAACACTAAGAAAATGGAACACCTGCAGGTAAGAGCAACTTTTATCAAAGAATGGTTTTGAATATTGAAGAACTGTATATGACTTACGAATATTACATGGCTTATATAAGCCAAATACAACAAACAGTTTACAAGGAAAGGAGATTGACTAGCCTAAAATTACGATGGTCAATAACAACCACAATACAATCTAAAAATACAATTGAATAGAAAAGGAAAGACAGCTAATTAACATTATTATTATTATTATTTACTTTAGTATTATCCTTAATATGCCCCCGCAAGATGGAGGATCCGTCGGATACTCCGATCTTGGATCGTAGTAGTAAAAATGGTCCTCGGCCAAGGGGTTTGGTGAGTACATCAGCGAGTTGATCTTCCGAGTGAATGTGTTGAACTCGTAATGAACCATTTGCTATTTTCTCGCGAACAAAATGATAGTCTAGTGCCACGTGTTTCATGCGCGAATGGTAGACTGGATTTGCACACAAATAGGTAGCCCCAGCGTTGTCACAAAATAGAGTAGGGGATTGCGGCATAGATAAACCAAGTTCCAACAGTAAATTCTGAACCCATGAAAGTTCAGCCGCACCATTAGCCAATGCCTTATACTCCGCTTCGGTGGAAGAACGAAAGACCGATTTTTGACGCGCTGAGCGCCATGAAAGAATATTTGACCCAAGATAGATTATGTAGGCAGTTGTGGAACGCCCCCCATCGGCAATGCCACCCCAATCTGAATCTGTAAAGGCTTGAAGAGTGAGAGGTGAACCACGATTAAGGAACAACCCATGATGAATAGTACCTTTGAGGTACCGAAGAACACGTTTTAACGCTGCCAGTGAAGTTGTGTTGGTGCGTGCATGTATTGAGATAACCTATTGACAGCAAAAGAGACATCGGGTCTGGTAAACGCAAGATACTGAAGAGACCCTACAAGTTGACGATACGGTGTAGGATCAATTTTGGACGAACCGTCAATGAGAGACAATGTCTCAGTGGAGCTAAGAGGTGTGGCAACAGGCTTAGCACCATCCATTTTGAACTTTGTGAGTAAGTTCTGGACATGTGCATGTTGAGATAAAAATAACCCATTAGGTGTGGAGATGACTTCTATCCCAAGGAAATGGTGCAACATGCCAAGATCTTTGAGTGAGAATTTTTCGGATAATGCTTGAATAACTTGTTGAACAAAAGGCTGCTTGTTGCCGGTTAGGACGATATCATCAACATAAACCAAAAAATAGGCAACAATGCCCTCGTGATTATATATAAACAAGGATGGGTCGGCCAAGGACTTTTTGAAACCAAGCTCCAAAAGAAAGTTGGCAAGCTCCAAGTACCATGCACGAGGTGCTTGTTTGAGCCCGTACAAAGATTTTCGTAGACGACAAAGATGATTCGGTAGATCAGGATTAACATATCCTGGAGGCTGGGACATGTAGACCTCTTCATGCAAAGTTCCATGCAAGAATGCGTTATTGACGTCGAGTTGTCGAATGGACCAATTTTGAGATAAAGCGATGGTGAGAACCGTACGAATGGTTACGGGTTTAGTAACCGGCTAAAGGTTTCAAAATAATCTTTGCCATGTTCTTGTAGAAACCCCTTCGCAACTAAACGCGCTTTATATTTTTCAATGGATCCATCCGGGCAACGTTTAATACGAAACACCCACTTGCACCCAATCGGTTTATGTTGAGATGGAGGTACAAGTTCCCACGTGGCATTTTTTAGAAGCGCATTAAATTCGGTATCCATTGCCTTGCGCCACTCAGGATCCTTCATGGCGTGAGTGTGAGTATGGGGTTCAATGGTAGGTGGGATAGGATGAAGGGTGACTTGGTTAACAAATTTGGAGTTGAAGTATTTGGGGTTGGGCTTGCGTTGTCGTGGAGGAGGAGATGATGGTGAGGAGGTTGAAGTAGATGAAGCAGTTGATTAAGCCAATTTAGGAGAGGGTTGGTTTTGGGCTGAGGTGGAAGAGGTGTGGTGTTGGGTCGAAGTAGAAGAGTTGGGGTTTGGGCTGGGATGTTTGAAGAGAAGTTGGGGATTGGTGAGCAGGGTGGGTTTTGTGCCGTAGTGGGTGAGGGTGTGGGGGTGGATATGGAGTGGGTTTGGGAGCTGGTGGATTTCAAAGGAGTATCAGATGAGGTGGAGTGGATGGAAGAACTGGATGTGGGTTCATTTTGGTTGAGTGGCTCACTAGGAGGTGAAGTATGAAACAACTGGATTGGAGGTGAGGATGAAGGAATTGTGGAAGGTTGTGGGGCCAGGGGAATATTTAGGAATTTTTCCACAGTGGGAATGTTGGAAGTTGGATTTATTTTTGAGTGTAGTGGAAATTGTTTTTCCACGAATTCCACATGGCGTGAGTGATATAGGCGTCGACCCTTCGGATCATAACACTTGTATGCGGATTTTGATGATGAGTAGCCCAAAAATATACATTTTTCCGAGCGTGGGTGAAGTTTAGATTTCGCATACGGGCGAAGCCATGGATAACACAAGCATCCAAACGGTTTAAGTTTGGTGTAAGTTGGATTTTTGTCGTAAAGAAGAGAGTACGGGCTTTAAAATCCAGAAGCGGAGTGGGTAGACGATTTATTAAGTAAACGGCGGTTTGAAACGCATGTGTCCAAAAATGAGCGGAAGATGTGCATAGTGGAGTAATGATAAACCCTTCTCCACAATGTGACGATGGCGCCGTTCGGCAACACCGTTTTGTTCCGGGGTGTGCGGTGGGGTGGTGAAGTGAGAAATACCTTGAGATTGAAGATAGGAGGTAAGGCCAATATATTCACCACCATTGTCACTAAAAAGTGAAATTAAAGGCATTTGAAAAAACTTTTCTACTAGCAATTTGAATTGTGGAAACAAGATAGAGACATCGGATTTATGCTTCATTGGGTATAGCCAAATGTACTTAGTGTGAAAATCAACAAAAATCACATAATAAGTGAAGCCGTCAATAGATTTTTCTACGGGCCCCCAAACATCCGAATAAATTAGTTGTAAGGGTTTTGTAGTAGAAAAGGAGTTCATGCCAAAGGAATCTTTATGACTTTTATTGATCGAACACGAGTTACAATGGAAATTGAGAAGATTAAAATGTAAACCTAAGCATTTTGCTAATTTCTTGAAAATCCGAGTAGAAGGATGGCCAAGTTTGTGATGCCAATCAAGCGGCGATGTGGTGGAAACCGCATTTATTTGAGGCGATGACGGAAGATTTGCATAGTAGATATCAAGGTAATTCTCGCCCCGCATTAGCCGTGCCCCCGTGCGAAGATCCTTGACAAAAAAATGAGTGGGAAAAAATTCCACAGAAACATGGTTAGTTTTACACAATTTGCAACGGATATGAGTTTATTTTTGAAGTGAGGAACACATAAAACATCTTTTAATGATAGTGAACCATTTGATGTGCGAAGATGTGTTTGACCAATGTGAGTAATAGATAGAGTGTTACCATTTCCAAGAACAATCTCATCAGGTCCACCATATTCGGAAATGGTGTGGAAGGACGCACGATCGGGATCGACATGATGAGAGGCACCGGTATCGAACATATAGGAAGAAGTAGTGACATTAGCACTTGGTGTAGCTTTGCTTTGGTTCATGCTTCCTGTGAGAACTTGGTTTTCGCGAAGAAATCGGGCGAGTTTTCGACACTCTTTGGCTTCATGACCTGCAAAGTTACAATATTGACAATAGATAGTATTACGGGTTTCGCGATTACCACCATGAGAATTTGACCCCGCAGACCACTGGCTGTGAGAAGATCTATTATTGTGGAAGCTGCCATGATTGTTGCGACGTTCAGGCATGGGTCTCGAGCCGGATCTAGGTTGTCGCTGACTGTAGTTTGCAGTGGCCATAATTGTTGGTGATGGAGCGGTTGTGTGACTGAGTTCCCGTTCATAGTCAACTAATTTTCAAACAATTCTGGTATAGTGATTTTTGATTCAAGCAGTCGGAGAGATGTAGCAATGTTTTTAAAATCGTCACCTAACTGACAGAGAATATGAACCATGAGATCTTCATCCGTAACCGGGTTTTGGACTAAGGCCAATTCATCTGCAATGGACTGCATATCACGTAGAAACTCCGTAACCGTGCGAGTGCCCTTCGGATTTGATGCGAGCTTGGATTTGAGGGAGATAACCCTGGATCGAGAGGGATTGGCATAACTCTTAACGAGTCGTTCCCAAGCTTGTCGAGATGTGTCAGCAGAGGCAATCATAGATTGAATACTAGATGAGCAACTACCTAGAAGAGCCACTAAAATAGATTGATCTTGGCGATACCAAGCGTGATAGTCGGGATTCGGTTTGGTGCATTCTGCATCCAGAAATTCTGCTGGAACCGGTTTGCTTCCAGTGAGAAAGTGAACGAGATCCATGCCGATGAGAGTTGATTGAACCTGCTTACGCCATACTGGAAAATTATCATTGGTTAGAGTGATGTTGAAATTGTTAGAAGCATTGATTTGAGTAACAGTGGGTGGTGCCATGATTGTGATCAGAAGTAGAATGGTCGGAAAAAAAAAAGGATCAGAACTCGTTTGAGTGAATGGCTCTTGATACCATATCAGAGAATGGTTTTGAATATTGAAGAACTGTATATGACTTACGAATATTACATGGCTTATATAAGTGTCACAACTCTGTCAAACCATGCTTATCGATGTCACAACTCTGTCAAACCATGCTTATCCGACACGTTACAAACCACCAACCCTAACTGAACCTCACACATTGGATTTAATCTACTGGAATCTCATACATTTAACCGAGTGTAATACCTTAATTTTCGGGACGAAAATTCCTTCAACAGGGGGATAATGTGACAACTCGATTTTTCACGTCATACATCGTTAACTTGACCTTCCGTTATTAAATTATGTTACCTCTATACATTAAACCTTTGGGTGTTAATTTGAATCTTATATGAGTTAAGTGAACTAAACCAAACTAATTAACTGATAATCATTATCTTAACTAAACTAACTATTAATAATCAAATTCATATGTCAATTAGATAAGTGGAGGGACCAAGTATGCCAAGTTCAAAATATGAAAACATTCAAATGAACCACCTCTAACAACTCCCAACAACTCCCGTAATCTCTAACAACTCCCAACAACTCCCGTAATCTCTAACAACTCCCGTAGCCTTTAAATCAGTTCCATCTTCTTCAAAAAAAATCCAACCCTAGCAACTCTAAAGCCTTCTCTCGACGACAGCCTTTCCTTCCCGCAACAACCATCACCGAAACCCTCTCATTCGAACGACGGCAACTCGAGTAACCGACCTTTGAACCTTTGACGTCTATTTCCGCTATCATCGCAAGCCGTGAGCACCGACGTCACCCGACAACCTTGAAAGATAACCAAGCTGCACGTCACCGATAGAATCCTCTACCGCGAACCGCATCTCCGACAGCCTCGTTTGGTATGAGTTCCACTCTACTTTTGTTCCTATTCGTATATTACGGTTACGGGCTGCGTTTTCGCGCACATGGCGTGTGCGGGTTATCGGGTCAGGGTAACCAGGTTACGGGGTGTACGTTCGGGGCTGTGTTGTCATGTTGTGTTCGTGTGTGCGGTTTCGGTGTGTACTCCCTACCGTATATGCGTGTATGTCATGTGTATGATAGTGTGTACGTGCGTGGATGAGTTGCCATATACGTGATTGTATGCGCTTGTGTGTACCTATTTTGTGCGTATGTATATGTATATGTTGTATATGCGTGTGTGTGTGTGTCGAGAAGCAAAAACACAGCAGCCGAAGGCTGCTGTGTGCGTGAATGTATATACTGTATGTATGTATGTTACTGCGTTTGTATGTATACGTGCAGCGTATGTATATATATGTGTGTGTTGCGCAGGAACGACAAACACAGCAGCCTTCGGCTGCTGTGTGCGCGATGTATAGTTGTATATATGTGTATATGTATGTATATAGGTGTGTGAAAATGTGTGTTCAAAGAGTGAAATTATGTGTATGTATTTTGTGTGCATGTGTGTGTGTAATTGTGTGTGTGTAGTGCGTGACCGTGTGTGGTGAATGTATGTGTTTCTTTTGGTTTAATTTAAATTGTTATTTCATTGTTATATTATTATTATTATATTATTTTTATATAGTATGTTGTGTGTTGTGAATTATACTATATGTGTGAGTTGCATCTCGAACCCAAACCGACCCGAACCGAACCGACCCGAACCAACTGAATGTATCTATTCTCGTGGAATGCATTTTAAAGACTTAATTACAAATTAATAATAGGTATTTGATCGTACATTGCCCGTATTCTTTGAAGCTTCTGTTCATTTCATTACATCATATTCAGGTGAGTTTACAGCCCCACTTTTACTTTATACTATTTTTGGGGGAGAGAAACATGCTGTTTTCATAAACATTACATTATATTGGATTGTTGTGATACTGCATATACATGATACTATGTTCGTATACTTTGCCCTTCAGTCCGTTACTACGCAAGTAGAAACGTGGAAACAATTTCATTCGGTCCGTTACTACGCAAGTAGAAACGTGGAAACAATTTCATTCGGTCCGTTACTACGCAAGTAGAAACGTGGAAACAATTTCATTCGGTCCGTTACTACGCAAGTAGAAACGTGGGAAACAAATTCATTTTCATTGATCAGTATTATTGTAATATCACCTGTTTACTAGTGTGATACCACTAAAGTCCTCACTCTCGAACCGTTAATGTATGTAGTATAGCGAGGCAATTCTGAGTAGATCTACTGGGTTTGACAAACCCCACCCGGGCTAGTCGCGCTAGCACAACGTTCGTCAAACGGGTGTTTAATTGACCTAAGTTCTGTTGCTGTGACCTGGTATTCACAGCCGAGGCGTTCAGTTTCGATTGTCAGCTTCGGTTTCGAACTTCATACACTGAGTAACTGGTTTAGTAGACTAGCTACCTACTGATATTACTTTGTTTACTGTATCGGTTTACTTTATGTTCTGTTTATCAAAATACATACTTGACGGATTACATAATCCGGGGATTTCATTACTGATACTTATCGGATTACATAATTCGGGGATTTCATTACTGATACATACTGTTTTCTGAAAAACCTGTGAACTCACCAACCTTGTGTTGACACTTTAGCATGTTTCTTTCAGGTTCACAAGACGCGCACGATTAGGAGCATTCACTCATGCATATCTCACGTGGCTTATTTAATATTTTTCAGTAACTTCCATTTATTCGGTTTGCGCGTGTTGCGCCATTTAAACAATTAAGATTTACTATGCTTCCGCAACTTCTGTTATGTTTACTTTAAAAACTTGGTCTTTGGAATATTAAACTTCAAAAAATGAATTATGTTTTACAATTAACGTGTCGTTTGGTGTAACTAATGGCTGAGATCCTGGAAGTCACACGCCTAACGGTAATACCCCGTTTGTGGAAATTTGAGGGTGTGACAGATTGGTATCAGAGCCATTGGTTATAGCGAACTAAATTGACATTGCATCTCATTTGCATTGCATTTAGACTATAGCCGTTGCCTTAGTTACACGCATATAGACACGTTTAGTTTTGTTAGCTGGTTTTGTTTGCATGCCTTACTGGTTTTTATCTGCTTGAGAACTGTTTGCTTTGGTGTCTTCCTGTAAGTGTTCGTCTACAGAGAGGGTGACTCCGAGTTACGGTGAGTCACGGGAAGGATTACTTACGAGTAACCTGAAAACTTTTGCTTTAACATATCCCTGTGAGCTTACGACTACAGGGATGGTGACTCCGAGTTGCTGTGAGTCACGGGAAAAGGGTTACTTACAAGGTTTCCCAAACTTTTAATTACCTGAAAACTTTTGCCTTAACATATCCCTGTGCCGTGAGTCTCGGGAGGGTTTGAGTGCCTAATTCACGTGACTTCAAACTCCAAAACCTCGATTGTTATTAATGGTTTCAAAGTCTCGTCAAAGTCTGTATCTTACAACTTGAACACATGCAATGCTGGAAGAGTAAGATGCCTGTATCTCGGGGTGTTCTGTCTAGGCAAGGTATTCGCATATATCCAAATCAACCGATGGACCTGTTTACCTTACCTGGGAACCCTTGGGATGAGTATCTGCTTATAGGTACGCATGTCTTCAACAAAGTTGTGATCGACCCAATACTTTGATTAGTCAACGTACTCGCTTTGATTCTCGAATCAAACAAATACACTCGGAACTTCTATCATTGATGACCACTGTAAGATATGTTAGCCTGATAGGAGGAGCCGGGGTGATCATGCAAAGCAAATTACCATTACGGGTGCACACGTAATTGTAATTTGTCGTGCATGCTAAGTCCGGTGAATTTGGTCGGGTGGTAACTATGTAGTCAGTATAAGTCATCGTATCTACACCGTGAGCAAGAAATAGCTCTCACGAAACCTTACGTTCTTTGGTTTACGGTTTGTTCAGAAACTCCCGGAGACCCTATCTTACCTATGTCCTAGATAACTAATCAGCTTACTCACTGACCAGCTTGCTTACTAGTAGTTCGTTAACGCGTGTGTTCTAATTTTCGGGACGAAAATCCCTTCAACAAGGGGATGATGTCACAACTCTGTCAAACCATGCTTATCGATGTCACAACTCTGTCAAACCATGCTTATCCGACACGTTACAAACCACCAACCCTAACTGAACCTCACACATTGGATTTAATCTACTGGAATCTCATACATTTAACCGAGTGTAATACCTTAATTTTCGGGACGAAAATTCCTTCAACAGGGGGGATAATGTGACAACTCGATTTTCACGTCATACATCGTTAACTTGACCTTCCGTTATTAAATTATGTTACCTCTATACATTAAAACCTTTGGGTGTTAATTTGAATCTTATATGAGTTAAGTGAACTAAACCAAACTAATTAACTGATAATCATTATCTTAAACTAAACTAACTATTAATAATCAAATTCATATGTCAATTAGATAAGTGGAGGGACCAAGTATGCCAAGTTCAAAATATGAAAACATTCAAATGAACCACCTCTAACAACTCCCAACAACTCCCGTAATCTCTAACAACTCCCAACAACTCCCGTAATCTCTAACAACTCCCGTAGCCTTTAAATCAGTTCCATCTTCTTCAAAAAAAAATCCAACCCTAGCAACTCTAAAGCCTTCTCTCGACGACAGCCTTTCCTTCCCGCAACAACCATCACCGAAACCCTCTCATTCGAACGACGGCAACTCGAGTAACCGACCTTTGAACCTTTGACGTCTATTTCCGCTATCATCGCAAGCCGTGAGCACCGACATCACCCGACAACCTTGAAAGATAACCAAGCTGCACGTCACCGATAGAATCCTCTACCGCGAACCGCATCTCCGACAGCCTCGTTTGGTATGAGTTCCACTCTACTTTTGTTCCTATTCGTATATTACGGTTACGGGCTGCGTTTTCGCGCACATGGCGTGTGCGGGTTATCGGGTCAGGGTAACCAGGTTACGGGGTGTACGTTCGGGGCTGTGTTGTCATGTTGTGTTCGTGTGTGCGGTTTCGGTGTGTACTCCCTACCGTATATGCGTGTATGTCATGTGTATGATAGTGTGTACGTGCGTGGATGAGTTGCCATATACGTGATTGTATGCGCTTGTGTGTACCTATTTTGTGCGTATGTATATGTATATGTTGTATATGCGTGTGTGTGTGTGTCGAGAAGCAAAAACACAGCAGCCGAAGGCTGCTGTGTGCGTGAATGTATATACTGTATGTATGTATGTTACTGCGTTTGTATGTATACGTGCAGCGTATGTATATATATGTGTGTGTTGCGCAGGAACGACAAACACAGCAGCCTTCGGCTGCTGTGTGCGCGATGTATAGTTGTATATATGTGTATATGTATGTATATAGGTGTGTGAAAATGTGTGTTCAAAGAGTGAAATTATGTGTATGTATTTTGTGTGCATGTGTGTGTGTAATTGTGTGTGTGTAGTGCGTGACCGTGTGTGGTGAATGTATGTGTTTCTTTTGGTTTAATTTAAATTGTTATTTCATTGTTATATTATTATTATTATTATTATTTTTATATAGTATGTTGTGTGTTGTGAATTATACTATATGTGTGAGTTGCATCTCGAACCCAAACCGACCCGAACCGAACCGACCCGAACCAACTGAATGTATCTATTCTCGTGGAATGCATTTTAAAGACTTAATTACAAATTAATAATAGGTATTTGATCGTACATTGCCCGTATTCTTTGAAGCTTCTGTTCATTTCATTACATCATATTCAGGTGAGTTTACAGCCCCACTTTTACTTTATACTATTTTTGGGGGAGAGAAACATGCTGTTTTCATAAACATTACATTATATTGGATTGTTGTGATACTGCATATACATGATACTATGTTCGTATACTTTGCCCTTCAGTCCGTTACTACGCAAGTAGAAACGTGGAAACAATTTCATTCGGTCCGTTACTACGCAAGTAGAAACGTGGAAACAATTTCATTCGGTCCGTTACTACGCAAGTAGAAACGTGGAAACAATTTCATTCGGTCCGTTACTACGCAAGTAGAAACGTGGGAAACAAATTCATTTTCATTGATCAGTATTATTGTAATATCACCTGTTTACTAGTGTGATACCACTAAAGTCCTCACTCTCGAACCGTTAATGTATGTAGTATAGCGAGGCAATTCTGAGTAGATCTACTGGGTTTGACAAACCCCACCCGGGCTAGTCGCGCTAGCACAACGTTCGTCAAACGGGTGTTTAATTGACCTAAGTTCTGTTGCTGTGACCTGGTATTCACAGCCGAGGCGTTCAGTTTCGATTGTCAGCTTCGGTTTCGAACTTCATACACTGAGTAACTGGTTTAGTAGACTAGCTACCTACTGATATTACTTTGTTTACTGTATCGGTTTACTTTATGTTCTGTTTATCAAAATACATACTTGACGGATTACATAATCCGGGGATTTCATTACTGATACTTATCGGATTACATAATTCGGGGATTTCATTACTGATACATACTGTTTTCTGAAAAACCTGTGAACTCACCAACCTTGTGTTGACACTTTAGCATGTTTCTTTCAGGTTCACAAGACGCGCACGATTAGGAGCATTCACTCATGCATATCTCACGTGGCTTATTTAATATTTTTCAGTAACTTCCATTTATTCGGTTTGCGCGTGTTGCGCCATTTAAACAATTAAGATTTACTATGCTTCCGCAACTTCTGTTATGTTTACTTTAAAAACTTGGTCTTTGGAATATTAAACTTCAAAAAAATGAATTATGTTTTACAATTAACGTGTCGTTTGGTGTAACTAATGGCTGAGATCCTGGAAGTCACACGCCTAACGGTAATACCCCGTTTGTGGAAATTTGAGGGTGTGACAATAAGCCAAATACAACAAACAGTTTACAAGGAAAGGAGATTGACTAGCCTAAAATTACGATGGTCAATAACAACCACAATACAATCTAAAAATACAATTGAATAGAAAAGGAAAGACAGCTAATTAACATTATTATTATTATTATTTACTTTAGTATTATCCTTAATAACCTTTTCTTTTTGAAAAGTGGCCTTTTTGTAAAAAACTAAAAAACCCTTTTGCTATTACAGTAAATAATAAAGATACAATACAGGCTAAGTTAAAGACCGGATGTGTTAGTGTTAACTTTCGTTAGTCAAACTAGCAGAACATGAATAGTATGTTTCAAAAGTTGATCGACAGTGTTAGTTGGTGTAGCGAATCTGGTCCACCTCATAGCCTCTTCCTGCAACCCCTGTGGGCCACGTAAGCGGTAAGACAGTTCCGCTACTTAGACTAGCGGAATACCCATAAACCAAAGGCATCCTAAAATCATACCAAAATCATGTTAGTTTGCAAAACCACACCATCTTAAAATAATTCTCTTAAAAGAAATGAAATCTTTCCAATACATTGTGGTTGATGAAATTTAAATCTCAGAAAAGTATTGATAATAAATAAATTATTTTCGCATAACTATATTCCAGCTTCATATTTATTGATTTGTCTGCTATTATTATTACTACCATTATAAACTTTATATCTTAGGGTTAATTTTCAAATTTATCATATCTGTCGGCACAAATAAACTTTATGTTTTCCTGCCAATTTTTTTAGTCGATATTGATTACATGACACTATAGCCTTTCGCAGGTATTTTTTAATTAAGTTATTGGGTAAATTACATGGATGGTCCCTTTGTTATGTTCAAATTATAGTGGCGGTTCACATGTTTAGAAAACTAAAAGGTCAGTCTCAAAAATGTATCAGGTTTGATCCCTGAGTTAGATGGGAGTTAACTTTTCTGTTAAAGATTTTTAAAATGACCAAATACCCTTAGATCTAATTGCAACCAACGCCGACAACCCAACCCATGAAACGATTTGCCTCCTACCACCGTATGCAACCACTGTCGTCGTCTCTCTCTCTACTCTGACGAGATCATCGCGTCCATCACCGGTGACATGGTTATCTACTTTAACAACCATGAACCATCGTCGTTTACTCCAACAACCATGCTGTCTATCGTCGATGAATTCGCCTACAACCTTCTTCGCATATCTCTCTTTAGATCTGGGTTAGTTCATCACCGATCTCGCTTCTTCCATATGAGAAATCCATTTGCTTCAAAATCTTTTATTCAATCTTCTCAACCAAGGGTCAGAGATGCGGTGATGACTATTGATGACCGTAAATGAGAGGGATCATGGTGGCGGTGGAAGGTTAATATGGTGGTAACTGGGGCGGTAGTAATGAGGTGATGGGAAAATGGAGGTGGCGGTGGTAGGTCTTTGTGGTGGTAACGGGGGCGGTGGTCATGGAAAGAGGGTAGTCGCGGTGGTAGGTTTATGTGGTGGTATATGTGGTGGTAACAGGGACGGTGGTGATAAGGTGGTAACGGGGGTGGTGGTAATGGGAAGAGGGTGGTGGTGGTGGTAGGTTTATTTGATGGTAACTGTAAGGCCCCGTTCCCGGAAAGCCTCACAGTTGGTTAATCATAGCATAAAATAACTCTATAAACAACACATTACAGCGGAATTAAATAAACATTCACTTAAAACTTGGAAATCATATTGTACTCATACATTTGTCTTTAAAAAGGAATAACACATGGTGGGTGGTCTTAAATTACAATAAAGATTTCATAGACAGGAACGCCATCCATTGCTCGCCAAGTAGCTCGCTGGTGCCATCCTCAGCATCAGTATTTACCTGTCCACTATTATGCATAAAAGTCAGCTTACTGAGTGAGTTCTAGTTTTATATGAATAAGAAAATATAAGCTTTATCCTTCATATAATGACCACGCATACATCATACTACATAAAATTTCTTGCATCATATTAAGCATGTTCATTATCTTTCATTCTTTCATTATCTTTCACTTTATCATAAATGAGGTTGCACAAAGCAAGAGCTCCATGTTGATCAACAACGAATGTCAATCCCCGTCGGTACACATCATCATGGTAGCTAACCCCCGACAGTTGATCCACACTGCAAGGCACATAGTCAATGCACATCCGCATGCTACCATCTTTCTTCTTGACGAATAAAACTGGAGCACCCCATGGAGAGATACTTGGTTGGATGAAGCCCTTATCCAATAAATCTTGCAACTGGTCCCTCAGTTCTACCATCTCTAAAGGAGCCAATCGATACGGTGCTTTAGCGACGGGCTGCGCTCCCGGTAGCAAATCAATCTGGAATTCGATTTCGCGGTCCGGCGGCACACCAGTCAGGTCTTCAGGAAAGACGTCAGGAAAATCACGCACCACTGGTACACTGGATAGTTGTGGCTTTGGCGTATCCACATCCCTTACATAGGTCAAGTAAGAACTGCACCCACGCCTCAAGTACTTTTCGGCCGTGATCATCGACACCACCTTCGGTATACTGCACGCTCTACCCCTGCGAGCCGTAACTGAGCTACCATCAGGTGCGATTAGGCTAATTATCTTTTTACTACATACTATATTTGCTTCATAGTCAGCTAACCAATCCATGCCTAACACCACATCAAAACCTCCTAAGGCCATAACATGCAATCTAACAGGGAACTTATAACCTTCCAACTCTATCAGACAACCCTCAACTACCTCAGTCACCTTGGTGGACTTACCAATGGCTGTTTCTACATAAAAGGGCTCGTCTATTTTTCTACTCTTATTATGCAATAAACCACAAAAGGCAGTAGACACAAAACTCCTACTAGCACCAGAATCAAAAAGCACAGAGGCATATTCGTGGTCCACCAGAAACATACCTGAAACTACTTCTGGATCTGCTCTGGCCTCCTCACGAGTTATGTTGAATGCCCTCGCCTTTGCCTTCGAACCGTCACCCTTTCCCTTATCTCCAGCTTTAACAGTTCCTGATCCTCCTGATTTTCCTTTCTTGCAGTCCGTCTCCACATGTCCCATCTCGCCACACTGGTAACATTTCACCGCCTTGCAATCCCTAGCGTAGTGGCCCTCGCCCCCACATTTAAAACATTTTTCAGTCCTAACTCTACACTCCCCAGAATGACCTTTTCCACATTTTCTACAAGCACCTCCTTCACCTGTATTTCCCCATCTCCCTGACTGATCCTCAACTCTAATCCTCTTCTCCCCACTCCTGAAGTTATCACCTCCGAACCTCTTCCCATTTCCATTCTTGTTCCCACTCCATTTCTCCAACTTCTTCTGTACAGACATTGGGTCTCTCTCATTGTACAACCTCCCAGCTAAGTCCACCACAGACCTAAACATGCCTGGTCTAGCCGCAATTATGTGCCTCCTAATATCCATGGGCAAACCCTGCATGTATCTCTTGATCTTCTTGGATGCAGGTGTTACCATGTCTGGCACAAGTCTTGCAAGTTCATTGAACTTGGAGGTATACTCTTGATGAGTCATGTTCCCAGCCTCCAAATACAAGAACTCCTTCTCAATATTGTCTAATTCCCAATAGGGACAATACTCCTCCAGCACCAACTCCTTCAACTCAGACCACTTCATTTTGGCTATCAATCGCTTTCTTTCAGCCTGGACAATATTGTCCCACCAGCACAATGCTGAGTCAACGAAAGAATGAGTGGCAAACTTAACTTTCTGATCTCCGCGGCACTTACTAATTTCTCGTACCGCTTCTATTTCTCTGACCCAACGATGGGCGGCAGTAGCATTGCCATTACCGTCAAAGGTCGGGGGCTTGCACCTTTGAAATGCCCCATAGTTGCACCCCCTAGTCGTCTCTCTCTCAGACTCCTCATCACTGTCGTCATCATGGACTACCACCTTAGGGTTTGATGGCTCCTCTTCAGATCCCTCCGTCCTCCCAGCGGACCTTCCAGAATTCTTCTCATTTTCCTTCCCCTTCTTATCAGCTTTCTCTCCATCCTTGACTGCTTTGATCACCTCGATCACCACCGAGGGTAAGACATTTTGCATGACATTTTACACTTCATCGGCGATAGCCTCCTTCACAGTGGATTTGAGGGTGGCCGATCCCTCACCCTCCGGGTGACTGTGGAGGTCTGACTCCTCGTGAACAGTCTCGGGGGCCTTAGCTTTGCTCCGGGTGACACGTGGTGTAGTAGTACGACCACCTCGAGGACATCCACGTGTAGCTTTCCCACTTTTCCTGCCCGCCATATCTAATTCCTATAAGATTTAAACACCGAAATGGTCATTCAAGATAATTGCTCAGATCATTACAAGTATGGTAAGTCCTTCATTACAGTGGCCAAGTGTGATTAACTACTTACCTTACCCTTCTGTCCCAAGCAATCACTATCCTAACACATGTCAGTATTCAAATCTACACGCATATAAAACAAATAGCACACACACATAATACCAGTTTACTTGAAATATTTTACCTGATGGCACGTAGCTACTTGGGTTGGCATCCTTCCTTTGGTCCCATTTTCAGTTTAAGTTTAGGTTTGAAAAAAATGTTTTACCCATTTCTCTTAAACTTTGGCTCTGATACCAACTTGTAAGGCCCCGTTCCAGGAAAGCCTCACAGATGGTTAATCATAGCATAAAATCACTCTATAAACAACACATTGCAGCGGAATTAAATAAACATTCACTTAAAACTTGGAAATCATATTGTACTCATACATTTGTCTTTAAAAAGGAATAACACATGGTGGGTGGTCTTAAATTACAATAAAGATTTCATAGATAGGAATGCCATCCATTGCTCGCCAAGTAGCTCGCTGGTGCCATCCTCAGCATCAGCATTTACCTGTCCACTATTATGCATAAAAGTTAGCTTGCTGAGTGAGTTCTAGTTTTATATAAATAAGAAAATATAAGCTTTATCCTTCATATAATGACCACGCATTCATCATACTACATAAAATTTCTTGCATCATATTAAGCATGTTCATTATCTTTCATTCTTTCATTATCTTTCACTTCATCATAAACGAGGTTGCACAAAGCAAGAGCTCCATGTTGATCGACAACGAATCTCGATCCCCGTCGGTACACATCATCATGGTAGCTAACCCCCGACAGTTGTTCCACACTGCAAGGCACATAGCCTGCTCATGAATACGGATCCATCATCATACATCAGACTCATCTAAGTGAAGTCTATCATAGTGCTTGCAAGACTTTTCATCATCAAACGGGCCCGGGTAACATTCGTTAAGTTCCACTTCTCATTAGTATTATCTTCCACTTAATGTATAATACGTAACTTATTAAGTACACTACATACCAAGTACTAGTCATCATAACACGTAACCGACCCTCCGCGGGACAGCGAGGGTTCGGGGGCGGCAGCCCCTGACAGCGGGTTCCTAGGGGCAGCAGCCCCTAGTGGGGTCCAAGGGGCAACGCCCCTGGCTGGGGCCGGGCTGCCAGGTCAGCGCGCAAAATTTATTTTAAGGTCTTTATATAGCATATTTTGTTATAGAAAAATTTATTTTTCTTGTTAAAACAGCTTGAAATCCTTACCTTGAAACCTTATGTTTACTATGCATAATAGCCCCAAAAACATAGAAAAACGTTTAAATAAGGGGATCTAGAACTCACCTGGATATCGTGAGTAACTTCTAAACTAAGCCTTCTAGGCTAGGATCACACTACACAGCCTGCAGATAAGTTGACACTTAAAGGGGTTAATTTCTGCCTAATTTCGCTGTCAGATAAGCAGTTTCGCTGCCAGTTTAGCCCAGCAGTTTTGCATGACAGTTTCGCTGTTAGATGCACCCAACTTTCGTTGGAATGTCCTAGTTTCGCAATATCTATAGTCAACCTAGGCACTAGCGAAATTACCAGCGAAACTGTAGTTTCGCACCAGCGAAACTGTAGTTTCGCTAGAACTCTCTTAGTTTCGCTGGATGGGTGCACAGTTTCGCTGGATGAGTGTCCAGTTTCGCTGATCGGGGGCACAGTTTCGCTGGATAAATGAAAATGAAGAACCAGGCCGTTTTTAACCCAAAGTCTTAACTTTTTACGTCCAAATCCTTGGTTTACCATCCATGAAACCATATCTAACCTTTTTACATGTTTTCATACGTAAAAATTTGACATTTATGTGTTTTTCTTTGAAACTTTTTAAAACCCAAAACCCTAGAATCCGGGTTTGATCTACAGAAGGGTTTAAAGGTCAATTCTTACCTGGATTTGTTGCTCCTTTCTTATGGTTTGATGCTCCAACAACCAGATCTTTAATCTTTTAACCTTTGAATCTCCAAATCTTGGGTTTTCTTCACTTTCTCTCTCTACTTTCTCTCTCTACGAATTTTGGTGGCTAGGGTTCAAGTGTGGATTATGGTGGCTGATTAGGTGGGTTTGAAGTCTGATTATGAGCCCTAAATCACTTAGGCTCTTGCCCATAAGCTTAATTAGCCCATAACCCATTTCCTTCCTTTATTAAATACCCACAAATTAAGCCCCTTATCCTCGATGACTCGTTTTGATTTTTCGGGGTGTTACAGTAACATGGGCGGTGGTGATGAGGTGGTAATGAGGGCGTTGGTGATGAGGGTATTCTAGTCATTTCACCCAACTTAACGGAAAAAGATAATTGTCCGTTCATGTCAATGATCAAATCTGTTACATTTACGCATACTTTAGGAATAACCTTGTAGTTTTCCAAACCTGCGGACTAAAATCATAATTTGGACATAGCAAAGGGACCATCCATGCATTTACATCAAAGTTATTTTGTAGTTACATTTAATCGATTTTAAAAGATAGAGGGGAGAAAATCTAAGTGTTGTGATTAATTATCTTTAATCAAATCTAGGACATTAATTAACAACAACATACCCATAATTCCTTTAAACTTATTAGAATGAAAAGAACATACGTAAATTATTAACAAAATTGTCACTATCTAGTAATACCATTGATCATTATTGGCAGATTAGACACAAACTTGAATCAACAATACAATGAAATTGATAAACTTGCTTGAATTGTAAGAAATCATTCATTTCAGATATGCATATATGGTTTGGGTTTATATAACCCTAATTCTATACAACATGTTATTTATGTGACGGTGTCATGGCTGAGCTTCACTAGAGTTAGAGGGGGCCACCGTCACTCTCTTTTTATATATATTGTGTTCCACCCCCCCCCCAAAAAAAAATTACTTTCACCCCCACCCCCTTATAAACTAGTTCAAGCTCTGCCACTTAACGATATAACCATTAAGTTTCATCCTAACACATATTTAACCCTTTTTATTTGCATATTTACACACTAGACTCCAAAAAGATTTCGCTAAAACTAATATAAAGTTTAGTTATGCTTCACTATCCCCCTTAAACTAAACTAGTTCAAGGAAGGTCTTCTACTTGCTTGCTTGTTCCTTATAACAATATTGGCTCTTCATTAAAGATGACATTAAATTCATGTTGCTTGTCTTTCTTCTTGTTTTTTCATTTATTCTTTCAATTGGTGCATTCATATGCAAAGTGATCAAATCCACCACATTCATAACACCTGAGTTCTTGTTTTCTTTGTTTTCTCAACCAATACCTCTTCCACATCCTTTTTCTTCTTTGTTAAAGTTTCTTCCTTGTCCTCCGCAACAGTCTTGACCAATTGAACTTGCCATTAGAAGTTTGTTTGATAATTTCCATATGGCTTATCTTGGCTTTTACAATATTCTTCGAAAGTTGTTATCCATTCAATAGTTTCTTCAGATAAGATTGTGTCAATTTCTTGATAATGCTCGATAGATGCTTCGATTGGTCGAAACTTATTTGGAACCAAATTAAGCAGCTTCCTTACAAGTACTTTATCTTTCAGAGTACTACCAAGTGTTTTAAACATATACTGCTTCACTACTTAAAAAATCACTTACTGTTTAGTTAGGTTTCATTCTCAAAGGCTCTAGTTCACTCCTCAACGTTTGTAAACATGCTATCTGAACTAGATCGGTTTAAGATACTCGACTTTTATTGAGTTCTAAACATCCTTTGGAGTCGAGTACTATGTAATTTGCATTAATACATTATGAGCAATGTTTGGAAATCATTCCCTTAGTTGTATGCATTTTTTTTCATCAACTATTTTTTAACGTCAATCATTTCTCAAAGGTTATAGGCCTTCAAGATTGTTTCCATCCGAAGAAGTGCAATCACTCTGTTTAGGACATTGAAGTGAAGCGTATTCTTATTCATAAGTTGGTGAAGTACTCCTTGATATGTTTTATGACGTTCTTTCTTGCTTTACTTTCTTGGATTTGTTCTTCCCAATCTTACTTTAAACTTGATTTGATTTTTCTACATTCTTGCTTTCTTGCGGTGATTTTCTTGGTTATCTTGTTTTCTTTCTTTCTTGTTGTACTTGCTTGCGTTGGCCAAAGTTGGTCTCTCTTGCTAGCTTTGACTGAAATTGGTCTTTATTGCTTCCTTTTGCTTCACGAGTCTTTCTTCCTCATTTTGAAACACTATGGTTTTCTCTTGCCATTTGAATTAAAATTGGCTCGATCTTGCTTGTTAAATGACCACACAGGTATGGTGCTTGCTTGGTATATGAACCAAAAGGGTTCAGATTAACCTTCTATTTGAATGACTAGGGTGTGATTCTAACTCGCTTTAAATAAATTTAAAAAAATCTTTATATATAATAAAAGAAAAGGGTTTTACCACTTGTCATCATATTAAACACTCTTTGACACATGTCAAATTCTTAAACAAATATTGACACTTGTCATCATATTAAACACTCATTTAAACTCCAAAAATTTCTCTTAATTTGTTTCCCTAAAATAAAAAGTTTCTAGTTTGAATTAATATCATTTTTATTTTATATCAAATAAATGTTAAAATGAAAACTATTATTTTGTATTCCTCATAATTTATTTTGATAAAATAAAAAGTCATTTTGTAATATATGTACAATGATTTTAAACCAAAATTATGGTAAACAGAATCTAAATTTTCAAACATAATGTTAAGAGATTAGTTTTTCATAATTTAATTTTATATACAATCACAATACAACTTAAGTTGACATGTTTCTTCACATTTGCAGCTAAGTTTGTTATAACATTTTATCAATTTTATGTTTTAATAAATTATTGGATTTTAAGTTATATGTTGTCACATGGCACACTCTCAAGAAGTTATTGCCACGTGTCATTCATATAGCGAAAAGTTGTTTTAATGAAAATTTTGCATCCCTTAAATTTCGCATCCTTATATATCATCTTATATATTATTCTTATATATTAGAAGAATATTAATATTAGTTCTTAATTTCTAATTGTAAATATTCATTATTTTAGTTTTTTCAATCCGTGTAACACACGGGACGTTAGGCTAGTAATAATAATAAAATAAAAAAACCTTTTGAATCACAAGGCAACGAAACATAAACCCAAAATTAATTACCTACTTTGGGAGTTGTATGGTTAACAAAACGAAATACAAGTGTGTCATGCCACCTTGTTCTAGATTCTGTTCTTGAATTTTAGTTTAATTGTTGTTTCATTCTTTAAGGTTAAATCGATTTCTTGCTTCTGATGTTCAGAATTCAAAAATGCACTATGCCACCTTTTATTTCTTCTTTCTACCGACGGATTGAACTACTCTACACACAAAGACAAACAACACAACAAAAAAAACACCGCTCTTCTTATCTTTTTCCCAGAACATCCTATTGCAAATAAAATTATCTCTACTTCTCATCCTTGCTTTCAAACAACTGATTGTACATAAACTAGAAGTACGTTTCTGTTTTCCTTCTTCCCTTGGATCACGTAATGTGATGCTCCGGCAACAATTGTTGATTAATTAGACATAAACTCGGATAATCAATACAATGAATTTGATAAACTTGCTTGAATTTTGAGAAATTGTTTATTTCAGACATACATTCATTGTTATTGTGGAGAAGATGACCGAAAGATCAATTTTCATTACTACAAATGAAAGACTAAATTGACTATATATACAGTCAAAGTCAAACAGACTAACTAACGTTTAAACTAATTCTAACCACCTAACTAACTTATATACATGGTGTATCTTTAAACTTTGGTAGACAACAGCCCCCTCAAGTTGGAGGGACATAGACACCCAACTTGAGAAGCAAAGCATGATGTTGAGGAGAAGACAAACTCTTAGTAAACATACCAGCAACCTGAGCTCTGGAATGAGTATGAGATAAGGAAATCAAATCCTCTTGAAGTTTTTGTCGGACAAAGTGAAAATCCAGCTCAGTATGTATGGTGCATTCATGAAAAATGGGATTTTTAGCAATGTAAATAGCAGCTTGAGTATCACATTTAAGAGGGATCGGAGTCACTTTCGGTGCTTGTAACTCATGCAATAAGTGAGTTAACCACACGAGTTTAGCAGTAACATGTCATATGGAACGGTATACAGCCTCAGCTGAACTCAGAGTAATAGTGGGCTGTTTCTTGGACTTCCAAGAAATAGAAGACCCCCGAAAGAAACAAAATAACCACTAACAGACTTTCTTGTGTTAGGACAAGAGGCCCAATCAATACGCTTGTAAATCAAAATTAGGGGAATTATTGAAGAACAAACCTTGAAAAAGAGTGTTTTTAACATAACCAAGGGTATGTAAGCAGCATTCCAGTGAGGAACCCAAGGATCTTGCATATATTGACTTAGAAATTGGACTATAAAAGCCAAGTCCGGTCTTGTATGAGTAAGGTAATTCAACTTCCCAACGAGCTGTTGATATTGGAGAGGATCAGGAAGACTCAAACCATCATGAGCTTTGAGTTGTAAATGAGTAGGGAGAAGACTGTTAGTAATATGAACAGGAGATGCACCAAAATCACGAACAAGATCAACGTAAACTTCTATTGACTCATGATAAGCCCAACTGGATGATGCATTACTTCCAAGACCAAAAAATAGTGAAGAAGACCAAGATCCTTAATTTGAAAAGTAAAATGAAAAAACTCTTTAAGGCTAGTAAAATCTGTTGTAACATTCCCAGTCACAAGAATATCATCAACGTAAACAGCCACATGAACCGTAGATGATCCCATTGATTTAGAGAATAAAAAATAATCATTGGGAGAATTCGTATATCCTTTGGTTTTAAGAACAGCAGAAATTTTTTCATACCACTTATGAAAGGACTGTTTGAGGCCATAAAGCGATTTTTGTAACTTCAACACCTTATTAGAAGGTAAATCCATCCCGGTTGGTGGTGACATGTATATATCTTCGTCTAGATCGCCTTGTAAAAACGCGTTGTTAACATCAAGTTGATATAATGGCCAATGAAGCTTGCTAGCAATATAAATGAGACTCCATATGGTAGTCATTTTAACAATGAGGGAAAAAGTCTCTTTGTAGTCTATACCCAGTGTTTGAGTATCACCACGAACAACTAAACGGGCTTTACATTGCTCAAGACTCCTATCAACATGATATTTTGTCTTATAAACTCATTTGCATTTGATGGGATTCTTATTAGGAGGAAGATCAACACGTCCCATGCATGATTTTTATTGAACAAAAAATTCTTTGTTCATGGCTTCTACCCAAGCTGGTATCTGAGCTGCTTGTTTATAAGAAGATGGTTCATGAAAAGTGTCAAGATATTGCAAGAAACTCTGACTAGAAGAAGGAAAATCATTAGCAAGAAAATTAGTTGCAGCAGAATAGGCATGCAAAACTATATGATGACAATATGAAACATCATTAAGAGAAGTGGAGACATGATTATAAACGTAGTCATGTAGATAGGCAGGAGGAATAGCATGTCTGGAAGATTTAGGAACAGGAAGTGGATCAGAAGTAGAAGCACAAGGAACATAAACAAATAGAGATGGAGAAGGGGCAGAAGGAGAAGGTGCATGATCTTTAATAAAAGAATGTTAGAAGATTGGCAAATTGAAGGGAATAATTTCTCAAAGAAGACCACATCACGAGATACAAAAACAGTATGAGTGTGTAAATTATACAATCGATTATCCTTTTTACCAAGAGGATATCCAAGGAAAATACAAGGCAAAGTCCGAGGATGAAATTTGTTGACCATGCGAAAAAGTAGAAGCATAGCATAAGCAACAAGAGATTTTAAGTGATCATAAGAAGGTGACTTATTGGTAAGAACCTCATAGGGTGTTTTTCCATCAAGAACTTCAGTGGGAACAAATTGATGAGATGAGTAGTTGTTAAGATGCAATCTCTCTAAAATGCAGTGGGAAGGTTTGATTGAAAAAGTAAACCACTGACGGTTTCAAGTAAATGCTTATGCTTACGCTCAACAACACCATTCTGTTAAGGAACTTACACAAAGTTGATTTAATGAACAATCCTTTGCTTAAAAATAAGTTGATTGTGTACGACCAGAACTAAGCTCAAGAGCATTATCAGATCTTATACACTTGTTTTTTTTTACCCTAATTGAGTGTTAACCATTTCAACAAAGCCTTGTAGAATGTAAAAAGCACTTCCTTTATTGACTAATAAATGGGTCCAAGTGGTATGACTATAATCATCCACTATGGTGAGGAAGTATTTATACCCATTATAAGTAAAAGTGTTATATGGCCCCCATATGTCAACGTGTATAAGATTAAAATTGCATGAGTGGTCCAAGAGCTATTTGGAAAAGGTAACTTATGTTGGTGAGCTTTAGAACAAATATCACAGTGTACAGATGAATGAAAATATCACTATAAAGCTCACTCATTTATTTCATTGTATAAAGGGGTAAATGCCCAAGTCGCATATGCCATACAGTAAAATCATTCACTGAATTAGGAAAAAGAGATCAAAACAAGTGGAATGAGAACTAAAAAAATTAGTTGGATGTAAAGAGATAGTCCACCAATAAGGTTACCAAGAACCAGTGGCCTTTTCAGTGAAAGGGCCTGCAACATGCAACAGCGATTAGAAAAATAAACCACCCCATTTGTGTCATGACAGATTTTTTAAACTGAAAGTAGATTATGCTTAAACTGGGGGACAAAGAGAACATGAAACAAAGAAAGTCTAGCTTGTAAATAAACTGTTCTAACCTTACAAACTGTGATAAGTTCACCATTAGGAGACCTATATGGAAAGGTTTTGTGATTGGTTGAATATTTGTAAAAAGAGTTTCATCATAACACATGCTTATTTGATGTACACGCTTTCTATGTATTTAAGTGATTTATACCTGTGTGTTGTCTGACTTACTTTATATTTACGATTGCGACTGTTGTTGGTTTTCGTTACCGAGTCGGGGGTCTCTTTGGAAGCAGTCTCTCTATCTCACAAGATAGAGGAAAGACTCGTCGCCACCTACCCCTTCCAGACCCTGCTCTTGAGTGGGACTTACTGGGTATGTTTGTTTGTTTTAGTTTCATCATGACACATATGGCCACTAGCCCCTATGTCAATTATCTAATTTGAAGCCAAAGATGATTTAAAAGAATTGCAAGTCATCGTACCTGGAAAATTTCATAGCTGATAGACTGACCACCAATTGAGTCTTTTCCTAATTGAGACTATTGTAATAGTTGCATCAATGTACTATATTGTTCTTGAGTGATAGAGGAAGTGGGTTATGCAACCAGCGCTGAAGTATTTCCCCTTCATCAGATTCATTGAACACCATATTTTCCGCACCGCTTTTGGTTTTAGTTAATTTGAAGTCCTTTGGAAACCCAACCAAACGATAACATTTGTTGATGGTATGTCCACTCTTTTTGTAATTGGAACAAACAAGGTTCTTTCTAGCATCTGATTTGTTAATCTGTGACATTTGAAACTGACAAGTAACATTCATTGATGTAGATTCAGAAGGAAATTGAGTCCGTTGTTTTTTTATCTTGAACAAGAAGAGCATATGCTTGATTAGTAGAAGGAAAGAGGTTGCATCATGATATTATTACCTCGCACAGTATCATCAAAGGAATTTGATCCCATAAGAAATTGTATTAACCGTTGATCTTGATCTCGTTTAGCTATAATGCAAGATACACTACAAGTACATGATGGAGCTAGATTTTGGGGCGTTTAATTCATCCCAAATTGACTTGATTTAGCAAAATAGGTTGCAATATCATTGCTACCTTGATAAATATCGCATACTCTTCTGCAACTGATAAAGTTTTGCTCCATTAGCCTGGCCACACCGATCATTCATTTGAGCAGATTTAGTGTAAAGAACACTTTCGCTAATTTCTCTTGACAAGGTGTTAGGATCCAAGAAATCACCATGTCATTGCATCGCTTCCATAACCCTAACTATGAAGCATTAGTAGGCATGACAGAACTATCTTCAATGAAGGTCAGCCTTGTTCTTTGCTAAAAAATAAATTGTCATGGCTCTTTTCCAAGCACCAAAGATAGATCCATCAAATGATTTTCACACTAAGATCATACCAGGATTATCTGAAGGATGTAGGTATAGAGATTTGACGAATCGACTTGAATGTTGATTGTTTTAGAGGAATTTGATGATTCTGGCATGATTCTAGGGCAACAAAAGGAAGAGATGAAGTAGTGATGAATGAGAAATGAAGAAACAAAAAAGAAATTGATTTGAAGCGGTGAAGAGAATGGATCGATTGAACCATGTTATTTTGAAGAAGATGACCAAAAGATCAATTCTCACTACTACAAATGAAAGACTACATTGACTATATATACGGTCAAAGTCAAATAGACTAACTAATGTTTAAAACTTTTAAACTAATTCTAACTACCTAACTAACTTAAATACATAAAGTGTATGCGTAAACTTTGGTAGACACCATACATGGTTTGGGTTTATATAACCCTAACTATATATGATATGTCGTTTAGGAAACGACACAACCATAAGGCCTCCTTTTAGCCCATGTTTGACCCTAATAATATACTTACATATTTACATACTAAACTTCAAATATACTTTCTAATATAACATAACTAGCCCAAACTAATATAAAGTTTAGTTTATAACTTTCAATCATATCTATTATAGGTTTGAGATTTGTTCTCGTTGTCTGTTTAGTATATGTATATACATATTTTTTTCATAAATATTTTAACATTTTTAATCAGCAAATTATATTTAAGTAGCTTATGTTATCTTTCTCATGATTTACAGAAAGACAACAAGAACAACCTCATAGTTTCACTTGAAGACGTAAAGCTTGCAACACAAAACTTTTGTGATAACAATTGCATTGGCGGAGGACTATTTTGGAAAGATTATAAAGGAAACCTTCAAGATGGCGATGTATTTAAAATAATTGTTGCAAAGCGAATGGATATGGGGTTTGGTCAAGGGGAACAACAATTCTCGAATGAGCTCCAAATTCTTTTAGAGTATAAGCACGAGAATGTCATTGATTTTGTAGGATACTGTGATGAAAAGGATGAAAAAATCATTGTTTATGAGTATGAGTCCAGAGGCAGTCTCAATAGGCATTTAAACGATATTTCTCTTACATGGTTGAAACGACTTGATATATGTCTTGGGGTTGCAAGAGCATTGGAATTCCTTCATGGAGGAGATGGAAAACAAGCAAAGGTGATACATAGGGATATCAAAAGCGATAACATTCTACTAAACAATGATTGGAAAGTAAAACTTGCTAATTTTGGGCAATCCTTAATAATTCCAGTAAATCAGGACACAAACTGTATCGTTGATAATGTGTGTGGCACACCGGGATACCTAGACCCACTTTACGTAACATCAGGATATCTAACAATAGAATCCGATATTTACTCTTTTGGTATGGTTTTATTTGAGATTTGTGTGGGAGATCAGCATTTGCTATCGATAAAGATGAGGGCCAGTTTCTACCAAGTTTTATTCAGAGTAAATTTGCAGAAGGAAGGCAAGATGAAGTGGTGTTCGAGCAAATAAGGGAACAAATCAGTCCAGCATCGTTGACTTCATTTCAAAATATTGCCTACCAATGCTTACATCAAGAAAGAGAAAAACGACCAACAGCAAAAGAGGTTTTAACGGTACTTGATAAAGCATGGTCCTTTCAAGTAAGTAATATAGCTTTACAAAGCTAATAGTGTTCCATATAATGCTTTAATATAAGGGTGAATTTTTTCTATAAAGTGTATTTTTGGTATAACGTGTGAGAAAACACAATGAGTCTAAAAAAGTTACAAAAAAATATATCTCACAATCTAAATCGAATTTCAAAAATACTTCGAAGTCTCTGTTTCTCTCGTCGTCCTCTTTCAGAAAAAAGATAAAAAAAATTCATTGTGTCTTTATATGACACAATGACATCATTATGCCTATCATAATGACACAATGACGTCATTATGCCTATCATAATGACACAATGACATCATTGTGTCTTTCATAATAACACAACGACGTCATTGTGTCTTTCATAATTACATAATGATGTCATTGTGTCTTTCATAAATGGCACAATAAAAAAATGTTAATTTTTTAATTTTTTAATTTTTTGTTTATTTTTTTCTTAGTGAGGACGGTTAGGTGAACAAAAGCTCGGAATTACTTTTTTGAAACGTTATTACGCTTAAACCCGCCTGAACCAAACACCTCTTCCGTTAGGTTTGCATGTATATATTAAAAAAATTTAAAGTTAAATTAAACTTCAAAAATGTGCTTCTGCTACAAACTCTACCAGTTCAGTTTAACTACAGTACATATTTACTTTTTGTATTTTAATTATTAAATTATTGAGTTAATTACACGATTGGTCCATGTATGGTTTGTTCATATTACAATATTGGTCCCAACTTTTGAGAAATTATATGTTTGGTCACAACTTTTAAGAAATTATAGATTTGATTTTAACTGTTTACCAAACGGTAACACGATTGGTCTCTGACACTAACTTCTGCTAAGTTTCTCAGTTAAGTGGAGGTGAAATGTTCAAAATACCCCTAAACGTAAAGACAAAATATTTAAAATATAAATTAATTTATATGGGTCCCACTTTTTCTAGATTAAACAATTATATATACTCACATATATATATATATACACACATATATATGTTACCATCACCATTAACCCACCACCTTCGGCGACAACCCACCACCGTAACACTACCGGCATCACCACCATCACCTTCTCCACCGCACCACCACCGTAACACTACCGACATCACCACCGTCACCTTCTCCACCATACCACCACCGTAATACTACCTGCACTCGTAATTTATATTTCTATTTTCAATTCTTGGTCTTTAGCACTATCTTTATTAATTTTTAATTTTTTTTGAAAGGAGGCATACCTAAGAAGAAGGGTATTGTCGTTTAACCCTGATAAAAGCTTTGAACTTCAGTTGAGACGCGCAATACCTGTGAGGCATTCTTTTCTTTTTTCTTTATATCTTTCTCTCATATTAATTTAACTTCTCGATCTACTTTAATTAAGAGATAATATGTCTAGAAAAAGTTAAATCTTACAAAAATTATATGAATATCCATGAAATCTTAGAAGTTTTGAACGATAATAAAGTTTTCCTAAAAAAATATAAAGTCAAAAAGTTAGTAGTTTATTTGTAACATCCTTGTGCCAACATGAAACGAGAGCTTACATCAAATCGCAGTATTACACAATGCACTAATAAATTCAAATAGATTAATATTTAGACAACCAAAGTACTAACACTAGGATCAAGAACATTTTGTTGGGAGTGGAGACTTTCAACAATTAATGTACAACACCTAAAAAGGTGTAAAGATGATGCTTTTTTTCTTTTGAAATGATCAACAAATTTTATTCCACCGGGATTAGCAGGATGCTAATCTACCCTATCAACATTGAATGAGCTCCATGATGGCCACTCCAATCCATCCAATTTTGCACGATTTTTGATCCACAGGTAGCTACGATTCTTCACCTCATTTATACAATTCGGTACTTGACTCGTTGTGCCTTTAAACACCGTGTCGTTCCGATTCTTCCAAATACACCATAAGGTTACTAATAGGACTCCATATAAGGCCTTCAGAAATCGCTGCACCTCCAAAATATCCTTGACCTCGAAGGCTATTATTGGGGGAATTTAACCCAATCCGCGATTGCCAGCCATATCAGTTGCGTGAATCCACAAGCAACCAAAAGATGGTCCATAGTTTCCTCGTATTCACCATACTTGGGACATAGAATGGACTCCGTATGGATGTTCCTTTGCAACAGTGCGACCCTTGTTGGTAATTTACACATACTAGATCGCCAAGATAAGATACCAACCTTCTTGGGACCCAATTATTCCAAATAAACTTATGAAAAAGTTCCTAAAGTTTAGAGTTTAGTAGACGGTCTTTAACACTCCTCACCGAGAATAACTTGGACCCATCTATCAACCATTCCCATCTGTCCTCGGCCATGGTTAAAGATGGAATACCCACCGTTTCTTCGAGTTTTTTTAGTTGTATTAGTTCTTGCGGAGAGCAAGGGTTCCTACTCGACGACCATGTCCAAGAGCATGACCCATCGCTACAAGCAATCCGATCCGCTACCGTACAGTTTTTCCAAGCTTCGATTAGAAACAGGCCTGGCTAATCCTATGCAAATGTCTTTGAGCCATTCTATATTTCTACCCAGAACCAGATTGTATCCCCTAAGCCAACATGACCTTTTATGATACATGTCATGTCCACTCCGACATCAACTAACTCGTTATTTGCCTTCCGAATGGATTTCCAAAGGCCAGAGACGGAAAGCTTTACCGGTATGAAGTTCCATGATCTTGACCCATGGTGAATTTGCCATACGATTTGCCTCCATAAACTTGTTTGCTCGACCTTGAACGTCCACCACCATTTTACAAGCAGTGCCATGTTTGTATCCCGAAGGAAACCGAGGCCAACACCCCTGTATTCGACCGGAGAGCATACCTTTTCCCATGGAATCCATGCTATCTTCGTCTTATCTTCTGATCCACCCCAGAAGAATATTTTACGCATGCGTTCCAACTCATCTGTCACTGATTTAGGGGCTCGGTAAAGTGAGAAGTAATAAGTAGGCAAAGCGTTTAAGACTGACTTTATGATGGTCATTCTTTCACCGAATGAAAGGGTTTTAGCTTTCCAAACCGCGAGCCTCTTTCTGAACACGTCTAAGATCGGGTCCCAGTTCTTGTGGAGTTTTATGTTTATGCCTATCTGTAGCCCAAGTAATTTGAATGGCATAGATCCTTTAACGCAAGTGAATAATGTCGCCATATCCTGTACCTTCGAGTCACCTACTCTGATCCCGCATACACTGCATTTATCCAAGTTAACTTTTAAAACCCGAAACCAAGTGGAAACAATGTAGTAACCTTTTAATGCTAATGGCATTCTCCATCGACCATTCCCCCACAAATATTACATCATCCACATATATTAGGTGAGAAAGTATGCAGTTAGAATCATTCTAGGTTATTCCTCGGTATAAATTCAAGTAGCAAGCCTGCTTCATGAACCACGATAGAGTCTCCGTGTCTAGAACAAATAGCAAAGGGGATAATGGATCTCCCTTCCTCAGTCCACGAGTGCATCTAAACTCGGTAGACGGAGACCCATTCGTTAGGACTGAGGCCCTTGCCAACCTAACCACCGCCATTACCCACCTTCACCACATACATGGGAAGCTCATTTCACACATAACCTTGTTAATAAACTCCCAGCTGAGGGTGTCAAAAGCTTTGTTGAGATCAACCTTGAAGATCATTCCTTTTCTTTTGGATTGTTTCAACCATCCCACAACCTTGTTCAATACAAGCGGACCATCCATAATATTCCTTCCCGTAATAAAAGCCATTTGTGAAGGAGAAATCACCTTCCCAATTACATTCTTCAACCGATTTGCCAAGATTTTCGAGACAACTTTATTAAATCAACCAATTAAGCTAATTGGTCTGAAATCACCAAATCCAATGGGATCGCTGTTTTTTGGAATGAGGGTTATAAAAGAGGACATGCAGCCCGGGTTCAGATCTGTATGGTGTAAAAACTCATCCATTAGTTCAATAAATCTTTGCTGGAATAAAGGCCAAAAGGATTTCAAAAACCTGAAATTAAAACCGTCTGGTCCTGGTGTCCGGTCACTACCGCAATCCCATACCGCGAACTTGATTTCTTCCTTAGTAAAAGGTTGCACCAACCATGTAGCATCAATCTCGGAAACTTGTGCGATGATCGGACATTTGAATAAGGGCCTGGAGGGCAATGATTCAGAGAACTTTGATTCAAAAAAATTTACTACTTTATCCTTTATTATTATAGGATTTTCAACCCATATGCCTTCCACCATAATCCTATTCAGTTTGTTACTCAAATGTTCGCGTTTATAACTTTATGAAAATATTGGAAATTCTCGTCTCCATCAATAGCCCATTTGATGCGCGATTTCTATTGTAAATCCCTTATTTTCATAAAATCATGATCACCAATGTATTTTTTACACTTTATTCTAGTAGCCAACTCCTCATCCGTTAAGTCTCTATCTTCAGCCAATAATTCCAATTTCTCTAGTGTTTCAATCTTCTTCTTATATATCTCTTCCACCTTTTCTTTTTCTTTAGAGACCCACTGTTTTATCTTGTTTTTGAGAAACTTTAATAATATGGACATAGCTAAGTCTGCGAGACCATTAAAAGTAAAGGATTGACCAGTAGTCATCACATATTCCTTAAAGCCAGGCAAGTCCATCCAGGTGTTAAAGAATCGAAAAGGTCTATGACCAAAATCTGATCCCCCCATAGTTAATCGGGCAATGATCCGAATAAACCCTGGAGATAGCTACTACCGATGCTTGTGGCCATGTATTTTGGAACTCCCGACAAACTAAAAATCTGTCTATTTTACTTACCATTGTCAGACATATACGTGTATTTGTGCCCTCCCCCCATATTGTACTCCATCAAATCAGCATCATGTAGGAATTTATTGAAAGCAGCCATATGAGAACTTATAAATGTCGAGTTTAGCCTCTCCGATGGGTACCGCACATCATTGAAATCCCCCATCATAAGCAACATATCGCTCAAATTAAGTTTTATGTTGGTAAGTTCCGACCATAACTCTCTTCTGCCAGCCGGATCATTTGGAGCATGTATATTCGCTACATTCATTCTAATATTCGTCTGTATGATGTCACCAGAAGTGATTAGGTAGTGCCGTAGCTTTATGGAGGTCACCATCCTAAATATGGTTGGGTCCCATAAGCTTAACAATCCCCCGCGACTAACCAACCACGTATACTTGTTCATACTCGAATAGTGACCTTCCCCAGAACAAACTTACATTGAACCAAGATTCCTCATTTAATTTAGATTCTTGATTTGCTAAGAACTATATATTATGACTTGTTTTGATCCCCCGAATCCACCCCGGTTTCCGAGGGTCGCGCACACCACCTATGTTAACTGAAAGGCAATTCATTGGGGAACCTGGTCAACACCTTCACCATTAACCAATCCGCTCACTTGTTCTTCGAAACCAACCAAATTCACCCTAATTTTAGAACCGAACTTTAATGTTTCCCACACTTCTGATTGATTTCCTAACTGTGGGTTTACCTCCAATCCTTCTTTGTACCTATCATCCGTCGTCGACGTGAACACACCATCCTACACCATCGAAGCATCTTCAGTGCCCATTCCCCTGTGGTGATCGTCATTGGCAAAGAGATTAGTCTGTGAAGCACTCTCATGGGAGAATAATTTAGGTCCGGGAAATATGAATGGAGGAACGGTTTATTTGATGGGACCTGCATGGATCCAATAGAAGGTGGGATTCTTTCACTACGACCACACTTCTTCCCACTTCTTACATTGAGCCCGAAGCCAGTGGATGGGCTTGGTACCATTATCGGCCCAATTCCCGTTACCTCAACACTATGATACTCCGATAAATTAGATTCTATGACCCCACCGTTCGTTTCCACGGCATCATCGGTTACATAGTCTACTCTCTCTTCATTTATTACAATATCCTTTTGAGGCATCTCATGCAACGTCCCAAAGTCCACCTTTTAGTTTCCATGGAATGGTTTATTTGATGGGACCTGCATGGATCCAATAGAAGGTGGGCTTCTTTCACTACGACCACACTTCTTCCCACTTTTTACATTGAGCCCGAAGCCAGTGGATGGGCTTGGTTCCATTATCGGCTCAATTCCCGTTACCTCAGCACTATCATACTCCGATAAATTAGATTCTATGACCCCACCATTCGTTTCCATGACATCATCGGTTACATAGTCTACTCTCTTCATTTATTACAATCTCCTTTTGAGGCATCTCATGCAATGTCCCAAAGTTCACATTTTCCCTATTCACCACCTTTTCAGTTTCCAATCTAACCAGAGACTTTTGTACTTCTCCGGCGGTTTCCGCCTATATCCTTATCGGAGAGCAATAAGGTTCACACGTTACGTCTTGTTCCGCCACTTCATCTCGTATTTCCCCCTTCTTCCAGGTCATCTAAACCGCATCTTTTCTCGAAGTGGATGATACAATCCCCACCGATGGATTCCATTACACAGATTCCTCAAACACATTTACTGTATAGGACTTTTGGTTCCAAACCACATCTACAACACCATAAACTTTACTCATGGAGGTCATGTGAATCACAAATAAACTATCAGAATTGTCATTTGAAGTCCACGAGAATTCAGAAGGGCCTATCACTCGACCAAAAAAGGACCCGATCCTATCATATATTGTATTATCTCTTAGTGAGATAGGAACTGTGGTGATTCTGAGACCCACCACACGGCCAGTAGGCACGTCCTTTCCATTCCACACGAAAGCTCTCTCCCAGACCCTCATCCAAACCTCTGAGTTTTTAGGACAAAATCTTATGCTAAGCATCTTGTTTTAAAGATTATTAGAACACTTAGGCCACCCACGTAGGACACCCCTATGTCCGTGAACCCAGCAGATTCAACCATGCTTTTGGAGTTTTTCAGGCTTTCCATGCTTCTGGCAATTCCCCAAACAGCCCTTCCACACCAGTGGAGAATAGAGGCAGCCCTACTTCCTTCAATTGATATGGACTTCTTGATGTTATTAGTTCCTTTGTTTTGAACCACATCATTGAATGATAAGCCCTCGTGCATTCTGACTGCTGGCCCTTGAAAACCATTCTGAGTCTCTTGAGTGTCAACCGGAACCTCTTGTCTAGGCCTCCAGTTCTGCCTGCAGCTAGGCATGAATACCTTTTCGAACGGTTTATGGTTTTTATCAAACTTTGCAAGTGAAACTACAAGCTTTGCTTCAAATAGCTTGATCGTATTCATCCCCTCCAAGACCGATGGGATATCCGTAACATCCACCATTCTAACGAATCCAAAAACATTTCCCCTCGTATCTCTTTTCTTTGTAACGTAAGCATCAAATAACGTTCCAAAGGGTTGAAAGGACTTACATAATATTGAACTAGTAGCCCGTTCAGGAAGATTTGTTACGTAGAAAGAGATCTCCACTTTCCTGTTCCGAGCTTTCTCTCCCTTCCGACGACCCGCCACTGTCCATGTGTTATCGTCGCCACTGTCCATTAAAATGGGATTATTACATAAAGGTGATGCTTTAATTTGTAGTGTAAAGTGTTGTTGGTTCATAGGTTAAGGTTTCACGAGCATCATTTCATGTCACATTATAACATAACGCAAAGATGATGAAAAATCTTAAATTAGAGACTTTGGTAAGGTATGATTAGCTAATGATGAGAAAAATATTAATGGGTGATGTTATTTTAAAAACTTTCTTGGGAACCATCTCGACTTTGAAGGATGTCAGAGTTATTTCAACCTTGAAAAGGATGCTTATTTCAGTTGAGCAATTAGATGATCATGAGTATGGTGTAATGGTTGATGGTGGTAAGTGGAAGGTAGTGTAAGGAAACCTGTTGGGTGTTGAGATAATACCTAAAATAAATAGGTATTAAAAATATGAATTAAATAATGTATTACTAATATGAATTAAATATGTATTAATTAGAAAGAATTTATTAAATTAGGGCGAAATATGAATTATTGTATATATCACTTGAACCATATACTTAATAAGTTGTGTTGGTATTTTAAAATATAAGAAAAATGATATTTTAGTCTTCATCTTTATATATATATATATATATGTATATATATATATAAATATGTATATGTATATATATGTAAATATGTATATATGTATATATGTGTGTATATATATGTATATATGTATATATGAATATATGTATATATGTATATATATATATACGTATATATATGTATATATGTATATATATATATATGTATATATATGTATATATATATATATATGTATATATGTATATATATATATGTATATATGTGTGTATATATATATGTATATATATGTATATATACATACATATATATATATGTATATATATGTGTATATATATATATATGTATATATATGTATATATACATACATATATATATGTATATGTATATATATACATATATGTGTATATATATATACATAACATAACATAACATACCCAGTAAGTCCCACTCAAGAGCAGGGTCTGGGAGGGGTAGGTGGCGGCGAGTCTTTCCTCTATCTAGTGAGATAGAGAGACTGCTTCCGAAAAGACCCCCGACTCGGTAACGAAAACCAATAACAGGGGTACATATATATATGTATATATGTGTGTATATATATAGGGAAGGGATCCCTTAAAAACCATGTTATAAATGAAAATCATGAAAACTAGGGGTTACATATATGTAAGTACATATTACAAAGTGTATAACTAAAAGTTACATATATGTAAGAGTTATGTATATGTAAGTACGTGTTACCAAGTGTACAACTAAAGTTACGTACATTTAACTCATACAAGTTACGTACACGTAACTTGATTTGTTATCGTCGTCAACCTTGGAGTTTAAATTAAAAAATAAATAATGATCTCAAAAAATAAGATTAAAGTTTACTCAAATATACTTTAAACAATTAGAAAATTAAATAATTATAAATTATATGATTGGATAATGGTGATCTTCATGGTTTTCAATTATAAACATGGTTTTTATTTGATCGCTCCCCATATATATATATATATATATATATATATATATATATATATATATATATATATATATATATATATATATATATATATATATATATATATATATGTATGTATGTATGTATGTATGTATGTATATATGTGTGTGTATGTGTATGTATATATATATATGTGTGTGTGTGTATGTATATATATGTATATATATGTATGTATATATATGTATATATAGGTATGTATATGTATGTATATATGTATATATATATGTGTATATATATATGTATGTATATATGTATGTATATATATATATATATGGGAGGGTTTCAATGAAAACCATATTATAATTGAAAACCAAGAAAACTACTTATTCACCATTGATCTTTTTTATCTATGGTTGAGATTAATTAGTGGCATTTTAGTAATTAAACTAAAGATTATGAGTGTTTAAATATGCATTAAGGGCAAATTAGGAACAACAGAAAATAATTAATTTGTTAACTACCAAGTATAATTAAGAAATTCCTAAATTTACTCTCATCTTCCATTTTTTCTCTCACATCTCTCTTATATTTAATGGAAATTTAAATAATCAAATGATATTATTTTTTTATTTTGGATTGTAAAATTAGATCATCATGTTTCTTATAAAAACAATAAACTAAAGAAAACGACTACTTATGCATTCGTAATATCATGTTACATATGCGTAACAATGTGTGCTATGTATGCGTAACATTATGTGTTACGTATATGTAACACTATCATACATATGTGTATCATTGTTAACGAACCCATATGAAAATCTAGAACAAGTTACACATATATATTTTAAACCAAAAAAAAATTAATGCTAAAAACGATTTCTAGAGTACATATATGTAACAGTGGAGTTACATATACGTACCAACACTTACACATATGTAACAAAATATAGTAACAACGAAAACCATTGAAAAACATAGAAATATGTATATGTATGTATGTGAACAAAAAGAAGTACATATATGTAAACAAAAACTTACACATGCATATTGTAAAGTTATATGAACATTAAAACAATAGAGTTACATATACGAAAATAACACAGAGGTACATATATGTAACAATAGAGTTACGTATATGTAACAACAATGTTACATATACGTGGTTATGATAAATAAAAAATTTCGTCTTTCTCATCAGGTTTAGGTGTTTGTTTTGTTCGTCATACTTACATATACGTGCCCCACATGCTTTGAATCAAGCATTGTCTTCTTCAATTCATCTTTTTTTTACCCGGATACTCCTTTTCATCCAATTCATCGTTATCTTCATCTTGTAAATATATATGTAACTTCAAGTGATGATGATGGTGATGGTGGTTGATACTTCAAAGAAACAAAAGAAGAAAAGACGTGTTGCAGTTGATGTTTGCCGGCGTCAATGAAGTCGATGGTGGTAGGCGGCGACGATAAGGTTCAATGGGTGACATCTACGGGTTTGTAATCTTAAAAAATTTATGGTCGCTGATGGTGGAAGTCGACAGCGAGTTTATTATCTTCATTTTCAACTGACTACAAAAGATGAACATATATTTAACATTTTATATTTTTAATAAACAAACCAAATCAATTATTCTAACAAATTTCTGCCTCCATGTGCAATTCCAAAATTTAACAATAACAATAGGAAAAGGAAAAAATAATAATTAACTGTTTCATTTAAAAATAATTCAAAGATAATCATCAAACAATCAATTAAATACTTTTAAATTTTTATAATAAAGCTATCGTAGTATGGCTTAAGTTCAAAAACAAGTTTTACCACAAATTATATATTAATTTATAATTAAATGAATTGAATGTACAAGTACCTTGATATTTTGCAAACATGAATTGAAGTTTAATCTCAACAGCACACCTATGGTAGAATTACTATTGGAACGAATTACGATGAGAAGGAATTGATGGATTAAGAAGTGTGTTTAAGTTTTAATGATATGAAAGGAATAGAGGGGATTTAGGAATTTAGAATGAAAAAAATGTTAAGAGATGATATGATTTCAATTAATAAAACACTTTCCTAAAATAATTATATGATTATTTACCAAAGTGACCTTTGAAGAAAATAAAAAATAAATAAATAGAAATTATTTGATTGGTTATAAGTGGTTTTTATAGTTTTCAGTTATAATGATGTTTTTCAATTGATCCATCATATATATATATATATATATATATATATATATATATATATATATATATCTTATTATGTACATATATACAAACACACATACACATATAATATTGCGATATAACTATAGAAGACGAGATTGTCTCTTTACATTAATTTTATAGATCAAGTTTAAGAGCCAAAATTGTCTTTATAATTGACAAACTTAATTCTCTTTACTTATATGACAATTATGTAATTACAATTGTTGACTTTAAAATCAAACACACTCTCTTGATTTTAAATGTTATATTCTTTTTCAGTTGTGAATAATTTTTTTTATAAGTTTAAATATAAAAGGAGTATTTATTCTTTTTAAGAGTTGTATTGTTATAGTTTTATTTTATTCAAAATATTTGTTTGTGTTTCATGCCGCATTACGCGGGACCCCTCAAACTAATATCATAGGGAACTTTGAACATTTTGGTTTGCATGATATCTAAATAATTCTTATATTGATACGGCCGATTATGCACTTTAGTTTCTTCTCAATTTAATTGTTATCAATTTCTGTCCCATTTTTGTAGCAATTATAAGTTATAACTCTCTTCCCCCCTTGTCACATATTTGCAGGGAAAGAGCTTTGATCATTTGAACTTGAAGATTTCTCTCAGAGATATTAAACGGGCAACCTATGATTTTTCAAAGGCATACGAAATGGCGTATAGTAAATACTATACTTGGTACCGGGCAAAACTTCACCATTTTGATAAGGAAATTATTCCTCTGTAGAAGGAGAGAATAAAGGCGAAGTAACCAAGAGACGCAAAAGCGTAGTTGTCAAGCGCCTCCAGTATGGAGACTCCGAGCAAGGAGAAAAACAGTTTTTTAAAGAAATCGATATGTGTACAAGTGTTAAGCATCACGGCATAGTCACTCTACATGGAATTTGTATCGATTATATTGAGAAGATCCTTGTCATTGAGAACTCTTCTAAAGGATGTCTTAATGATTATTTAGGATGCCCGGACATGCGTATTTTGACTTGGGAAAAACGTTTGAAAATTTGCCTTGATGTTGCTCGCGCATTGAATTACCTTCACTCTGAGATGGAAGACCAGAAGATGATAATAAGTTGTGAGATAGATAGCAAAAACATCGGGCTTGATGAGAATTGGCGGGCAAAGATTATTGACTTTGAACTCTCTTTTTTCCTGCCTACAAATGAACATGAGGATGCTCTCACTTGCATCGATACGATTTCTACCGGATCATTCTACCTTGATCCAGAATTTGAGAAGACGGGTAAGTTAAAAAAAGAATCAGATGTTTATAGTTTTGGAGTGCTTTTGTTTGAAGTTGTATGCGGGAGGACAGCTAATGACCCAATTTACCTAAAGGAGAGTGACAAAGGGTTGGCGTATGTGGCAAGACGATGCTTCTCCGCGGGAACACTAGAGGACATGATAGATCCTACAATAAAGGATGAAACCGCTGAAAATAGCTTTGTATTAAATAAAGGACCTAACAACGATTCTTTACACACGTTTATTGAAATTGCATATCAATGTGTAGCACCAACTCAAGACCAACGTCCACCAATGAAGTTCGTCATCCAACAGCTTGAAAAAGCATTATTCTTTCAGTAAGTAATTGTTTTTTTTTCTTTTTTGTACCTTCATATTATTGATCCCTATATTGGTTTGTTTTTTTACATGATCCCAAATCTATCCCTTTTATCATTTTGAAATACGGGTCGTATCAGTATCCAAAAGGGGTGAGGGTGAATATGTGAAATCGTAGAAACTTCGCATATTTAAATCTTGGAAAATTCGGAAAACACAATTCTGTTTGAGAACATCCAAACATACAGCATTTGGGTGAATGTTGTAGTTGGTGCATGTTACATTTGAAAAGATAGTGAGAATTGTAATTTTCAGGATTTGATATTGTTATCAATCATTTATTTTATTATGGTTGACAGAAAACAACAAGGACAAACTCAGATTTTCGCTTGAAGACATAAAGCTGGCCACTAAAACTTCCATGATTGCATTGGTGGAGGAGGATTTGGGAAAGTCTATAAAGGAAACATACAAGATGGTGATCGAGTCAATACCATTGTCGCAAAGCGATTGGATAAGAGGTTCGGTCAAGGGCAACACCAATTTTTGAGTGAGCTTCAAATTCTTTGGGAGTATAAGCATGAAAATGTGATTGATCTTGTAGGCTATTGTGATGAAAATGATGAAAAAATCATTGTTTTGAGTATGCTTCAAGAAGAAGTCTTGATAGGTATTTAGACGATGCTTCTCTTTCATGGATGAATCGACTTAATATATGCATTGATGTTGCAAGCGCTTTGGATTTCCTTCATGGAGGATTTGGAAGACAAGCAAAGGTGATACACAGGGACATCAAAACTGCCAACATTCTACTAAACAATGATTGGAAAGCAAAACTTGCTGATTTTGGCCTTTCCTTGATAAGTCCAATAAATCAGGAAACGGACTACGTCATCGATTATGTGTGTGGCACACCGGGATATGTGGACCCACTTTATGAAAAAACGGGATTTCTTACGACAGAATCTGATATTTATTCATTCGGTGTTGTATTGTTTGAGATATTGTGTGGGAGATCAACATTTGAGATGCACAACATAAGGGTCACTATCTACAAGATTTCATCAAAAACAGATTTGAAGAAGGAAAGCATCATGAGGTGGTGTTCGAGCGAATAAGAGAACAGATCGTGCCGGAATCATTGATTGCATTTCAGAGATTGCCTACAATTGCCTGCAACATGAAAGAGAAAAACGACCAACAATGAAAGAAGTTTTATCACAACTTAAGAAGGCATTGGAATATCAAATAAGTTCTACGAAGTAAATGCATTCATATAAGCCAAAACTTTTACTTGTGTTCACTAAACGACATTAAACGATATTACAATTTCAATATTCTAGTAAAGGTTTTTTTCTATTTATAAACATCAATTAACATATCTAATACTAGATTGGATTCATCCCATTTAATAATTTATTTCTTTCTAATTGTTATACTTCTCTTTGTAGTCACATACAGATTTCTAAAGATGGTTGAGCTTTAATCTCAACAAGCATGTTAATGTCAAAAAGCATTTTGAAAAAAAATGTATCTAATGGATGGATATTGTGTGGAAATAGGACAACACACGTATATTTAATAAAACTTTTATCATTGGCACTCTCTTATGCATTTTTGTAATATGTATTGTCCTTTTTGTTATCTGTGGAAATTAAATAAATCATTACTTTGTGTTATTTGTTATGTAGGAAAAGAAAAAGAAATAGAATACAAAACTGGTTACGATGGTGATGACCAGTGGTGGTGGTGGCCGATGGTGACCGATGGTAGTTCCTAATGGTGGCGGGTAGCGGCGGTGGCCGGTGGTGAGCGATGGTGGTTCCTAGTGGTGGTGGCCGATGGCAGTTCCTAATGGTGGCGGGTGGCGGCGGTGACCGGTGGTGAGCGATGGTGGTTCCAGTGGTGGTGGGAAGCGACAGTGGCGGGAAACAGCAGTGGCTGGTGGTGACCGATGGTTGTTCGCACTTGTGGCGGATGGCGATGGTGATGGCCAGCGGTTACCGACAGTGGTGGGGGTGGCCGGTGGTTACCGGCGGTGGTGGGGGGTGGCCGATGGTGGTTAATGGTGGTGGTTCCCTGTGGTGGTGGGTGGTGGAGGTGGCCTGTGGTTCACGGTGGTGGTGGGTGGCGGTCATGGTTACGATAGTGGTTGTCCGTGTTGGTGTGCAATTGTGGTAGTGGTGGTGGTGGGCATGTGGTGGTAGGCACTGGTGATGATGGCAGCAGGCGGTGGTGGTGATGGCAGCAGGCGTGGTGGTGGTGGTGGCAGTGGCGGTGGGTAGGTGGGTGAATGGTGATGACCAAAGATAGAAGAAGAAATGGAATGAAAAAAAAGAAGGGGAATTAATGGAACGAATTTGATGTGTTTAGAGGGAATGAGATTACATTTGGAGTAAACTACCATTGCATCCCTGACGTTTGTTTATTTTAACCACTGCATCCCTACGGTTCAAAATTGCCATCTAACCTCTAACGTTTCATGTTATCTTCATTTGAGTATATGTCATTTCATTTTTATCTCCATTTGAGTCTAAGTGACTAACATTGTTAATGTTTCTATTAAAATTATTATTGAAAAGATTAAACTACCCTTAAATTAAATAATGTAAGGTTATTAGTAAGGCTGATGCAACCCAAACACTCAAAGTCTTTCCTGCATGCATGCACAAGTATACTGAAGTGGAATGCTTCGGAAGTTTCACACTGCCTTAGAAATCATTCTAAGTGTCAAATCTTCCGAAGCCAAGAACAATATCTTCTGAAGCCAAAAGATGAAGTCTCCGAAGCTTCAAGGACAAAGTCTTCCGAAGCCAACCATTGAAGACAGATTTCTTCCGAAGACTTTTATATTACATGCTTTATCTGATGTACTATTTACCTAAAGCTGAACCACTTTCCGTTGCCACTCTGATAAGTCACCAACCTTTCATGAATTGGTGAAAAGGTCCATGCTTTGGTAAACTGTACATTGAGGTCTTGAGTCCGTAACTTTCCACTTTATGTACTTTATCCTTTTTGTCATATATTAGGATGTGAGCTATGGCATGTCATAGTCACTAGTCAAAAGGCAATCTGCCTTTTAGCTCTATAAGGATTTTGTGTCTAGTTCATATATCCAGCTGGCCTTCAAAGTATGGCCGGCTGTAGGTTGTAGTATAAGTATTTTTTCTGATCCTTGTAACTTTGTAAGTTTGTGTAGAACTTTGTAAACCATTTTGTAAGGAACTAGAAGATCAATATACATCAACCTTAAAAACCAACTGCTTGTGTGTTGTTCTAGTTTCTATCTCATTTACACTTGTATTTCTTAGTTCTCTAAACTCAGTTTACCAGTTCCCCATTTGAATTGTTAAGTGTTGTCATACACTCTCCTCTTTGTGTTGTTATGTTGTAAAAGTGCATAAACCCTTCACCCAGTCCTGTAATTGGTATCAGAGCTTCTCAGGCTCTTGATATAAGATCTCACCATCTTAAGATCCCTCACACACATAAAAATACTTAACCCTTCAAATGGCAGCTATCTCTAAAGCTAATATGGAAACTGGAACCATGACAAAGTCCCCACTGATCACTCTTGATGACTTTGACACTTGGTGCCGAAGAATGGAAGGTTTCATCAAGTGTCAAGACTCAAGAATGTGAGAATCTGTTATCTCTGGACCTTACATACCAAAAACTCCTTCAGCTGCTACTGGAGGTGGTATGATCCCCAAGGATGTGGCTGACTACTCAGAAGAAGATAGAAAGAGAGTAGAAATTGATCAAAAAGCCATGACAGTCCTTCAGACTGCTCTTCCAACTCTGTATACAGAGGTTTCAAGAAATGCAAAACAGCTAAGCAGTTGTGGAATGCATTGAAACTAATGTATGAGGGTTCTATTGAAGCCAAGGAGAACAAGAAAGATCTTCTGAAGTAGCAGTTTGAAAATTTCACCTTCAAAACAGGTGAGAGCATGACTCAACAATACTTCAGGTATGTTGAGATTGTGGATACCCTAGTAGATGTTGGAGTAACTCTTGAGAGAATGGACATTGTAAGGAAGTTTATGTCCTCTCTTCCTAGGTAATGGATACATTATTATGTTGTAATCTAGAGAACTGAGAACCTTAAGACTCTCACTCTGACAGAGTTGTATGGCATTCTCAGTGGATACCAGATGGAGATGAACATGCAAGGTTCATCTGGGAACTCCAGCAATCAAATGGGTTCAGCACTTCATATGACTGAAAGGGATAGCATAGAACCCCAACATCATCTCATATGTTACCCTGACATCTCACAAAAGGGTCCTTTCATCACCTTCCCGGAGACACCAAGGGAAAACTATACTCAAGGAAGCCCATTCCAAGAGACAAGTTCTTCTCAAGCCTTTGTGTCTTCTGATGAAAGTTGTGGCAGCTTCCTATTCACCCTTAAAGACCTAGACTGTATCCATCCAGATGACATGGAGTAGATGGAGATAGTCCAGCAAATGGCTCTTCTCACTCACAGAGCAAGAGGTTCTACAAAAGGACAGGAAGGAAGTTTCCCAGTAATACAGCCAGTGGAAAGTTTGGACTGGATAAAAGCAAAGTTAAGTGTTACAACTGTAACTTGATGGGTCACTTTGCTAGGGAGTGCAAGGCACCAAGAACAAATGGCAGACAAGCACAATCCAGACCAAACTACACTGATAAAGCTACCCAGAATGAGAGGCCAAAGCAGCAAGTTGCAGTTGCTGTTGAAGAAGGAGGCTTTGACTGGAGCTTTCAGGTGGAAGATGCATCTCTGTTAGTCCAGGAGCTCTTGAATCAATCAAATAACATGAAGATTGGATCAAACACATAAAATATGATGAACAAAGATGAACACCAAGAACAACTCAAAAAAACCCTTGTTTGATTCAAAATGTGATTACAAAATAATCTGAAAGTGGAAACCCTAATCACATAGCTTATTCAAGCTCATTCAAGCTTCTTACCCTAATTGTCATACTTTACTATTTATAGTAAATGACAATTTACTAGACACTTAGGACCCTAAACTATGACAATTAGAAATTACAATTAAAACCCAAAATGTCTAAAAATAAGATTAAATATATTTTGTCGACACAAAATATATTTATTAACAATAAACATCCTAGACAAATATATCTTCAACGTCTTGTCTCTAATCTTCGTCCCGAACGCGACGTGTGACTTTTCCGTTGACTTTGACCGTTGACGTTGACTTTGTTGACTTTAACTGTGTTGATAATATTAGACTATCTTTCAGACCCAACAATATTCCCCCTTAGTCTACTATTATCAACGTCTTTCATCGTGATCAGCACCGATAAGTCAACTGAACTTGATCTTCAATTTGGTAAGCTTCAGTCTCAATATTAAGGTCCAACAATATTCCCCCTAGACTGATGCTTCCCAAATTTTGTTACTGAAGATCTTTATCTCACAAGTTCCCCCTTTTTCTATGTTCCCCCTTTTCATGTGCATCCTCTCAGATATAACGAAGACCGCTTTCTTGAATCTTGAGTGCTTCAGAAGATGTAGGAGGAGGATTCCTACCTCGGTATCTTCTGTAAATTTGAGGAACAGGTTCTCTGATCAGGTACATTGCGCAACTGATGATCGGCCATCACTTACGGCAAAAATCTGAAAAACACATTCACAAATACAATCTCGACATATTTCTCGTTAGATCATTTTAACAAAACAAATAAACTCGTGTTTATCTGTTTATAAAAAAAACAAGCGAACCCGTGTTCGTTTATGTGTGCAATTTCCCGTGAAATGCATGAAAATGATAAAATTGTAACAGCATAATATGGAAGACCTAAAAGAATTTTAAAATGAAAATTTATTATATTTTATTAATATATATATAATTTTTTTTTTAATTTTAATTAATTTTTTTTTTAATTTTATATATCTATTAATTTTTTTTTTATAACCGAGAACTGAATCGATCATGAGATCACATCCTCAAGATATACTTTAGCACAAAGATGAATTTAAACATCGACAAGCAATGAGATCACACTGATAACTGAATCTAATCACAGTCTTTGAATGGTTTTGAAATTTTCAAACAGATCAATAACGATTGCCGATATGTTTGTCCACTTAAACCCATGCCCTATCTTTTTCAACAAGCAGCAGATGATTCGTTAAGGTTCGATTAAGCACTTTAGAATGCTAGGACCCCACAATCATTTGGCAAAAACCCTCACCCAACCTCAGGATTTCTTGAATTTTATTATGATCTTTATGGAACAAGCTTGTGCATTAGTGTGTAAGTGATTATCATCAGAATATTATATTCTGTGATGAATTCATCGTTAGATGATTTGACACAACTTAGATCAAAATGGTGAGAGCTCCAGGTCTATACTCACGTATAACAAAGGAGATGACCATTTAATCATGTGCCGATAGAGCTCCAGGTCAGTACTATCGTACAGCAAAGGAGATCATCACTCCAGGTCAGTACTTCCGTACATCAAAGGAGATTAGCACAAACACAAGACACATAAATACACCAAACATGGCAAAGAGATAGAGATATAGCTTATCATCATGGTGGGTGAAAGATCAATTCTCAATCCAATTTTTGTCGGGACTCAGTTTTCGTGCAGGCCAAAATGATTGCGTAAATCCAGACATCCTTAAGCATATATTTAATTTAAATCAGCATGTTGCTGTCTACTCTATTCTTCAGGCTGAGCCTACCAAGCATATCATTAAAGAATCTGTTTGTTTTTCTATTATTGGTACTTGAAAATAAGATGTAAATCAGATAACATCATCAATTACTATCATTTCTCATTTTAAAAAACACAAGTCACGCAAAAACAAGCATTTCAAGATGATATACAATCATTTCTCAATCATCTCGAATCAAGTTCTCAGTTCTCTTTTTATTTTTATTTACATTTGATATACTCTCCCCCTAAATTTTTATTTTAGCAAACCTATTTTGTTTTTTTTTATTTTTTTTTTTTTTTAATTTTTAAAACTGTACAAAATAGAAATTTACCAAAGAAGGTCTTCCATACTACACCGATTATCAAGATAAGAAATGAATTATCAAGAAATATGCAAAGATGGTGAAGTGAGAACTGTGATTGTGCAGATAAAAATCCAGATTGTGGATAAAATACCATGACCTTAACCTGTTTGTTCCGCCTCAAATTTGAATTATGAACAATCCCTGTCAGTAAACCGGATTACTAACAGTCCTCCTGAATTGTTCCTGCACTCATAAACAGATTAGTTAGAAAGGGGAACCCAGACCATCGAAGTCCTGGGAGTTTCTTTTTCATCAATATAAGTTACAAGCTTCTGCACACAACCATTTAAACAATCGGGGATTCTTGTATCCTTCTTTTAATTTTCCAAATTTGTTTCGATTCAATTAATTTGGATTTGAATGAATTAATTTGGAAATCATTTTCTGTTTAAGACCGGAAGGAAAAGAATTTGGTTTTGAACCTTTGGTCATCTTCATCTTTGAATCATGTGAAACGGATTCACATGAAAAGGTTTGGATGGAGGGTTTTTCATCCAACCATTCAAAGATGTATGCTTTTACCTCTTGAAATTGGAAAGCAACCCGTGTTGTCTTTATCGTCTAGAACTTTTCTTTGAACCTGAGGACACTTCTTTAGCACGTGACCTTCTTTTCCACATCTAAAACAAGCCTTGAAAGGCTTTTGATGCTTGACTGAACCGAGTGATGCAGATGGGGATGAGGATTGCTTTGAGCTTGTAGCAGATTCTTGCTTGTTTTGGCATTTGCTATGTTGAACAGGAAATGAGATCTTCACTGATTGAGTGGGATGCTTTGCAATTGGAGACGGGATCCGTATTGGTCTTAATTCAACTTTTGGAAACTTTTAAGACTTGACAATGTCAGGAGATATATTAATCTGTGAGGAACCAACACGCTCCTCTGTGTTTGATTCATCATCTGAGCTTATCCAGTCTCGTATACACAAATCTGCTTCTAATGGATCTTGATTGACAGCAATAGGATGTGGTGTTGTTTTTGGAACTTGATGATTAGTTGATTCCTGATTTATCTCTTCTTTCACAACCCTGACAGGCTTAAAAGTAGGAATTTCACATGCTTTAAACTTATCAAAGAAGTTAGAAGAAGTAGTAGATATAGATTTACAAACAACCGGGACTGAACAATCGTTAGCTTGACTGTCAGCATTCGGTTTATTGTATCCCATACCAGTTGTAGGATCATAATCATCTCGCACCTCATTAAGATTGACACCGCTCAAACCTGCATGCAGACTATTAGTAGGTTGTTCAAACAAATCATTTGAAGGATGAGGTCTGGGGATTGGTGAATAACATAAAGTAGAAGGAGGTGGAACTGAATTAAATACAGTTTCACCATCAGATTTATATCCAATCCCATGTTTTATCCACGCCCCTTGTTGTTTAGCAATAAGCTCATCCTTTTTCATCTGTGAAAGAGTCCATTTATCGAGCTTTGTTTGAACCTGTGTCGTTTCAAATTGAGCTAGAACTGCTCTTTCTCTTAAAATATTAATTTCCAAATTTCTTTCCAAAAGATTTCTTTTCAAAAGAACAATTTCAGCCAATGCTTCATTAAGTTTCTTTGAAAAAGCAATTTCATTCTGCTTGAGTTCTTTGTTTATGGTTTTTAATTCTTTTTCGTTATCTAGCAATAACCTATTTGCTTTATAGATCCCAAACAAACGAATTTTGCAAGCAGATGAGCACATGTCTTGAACTGTCTCATATGGAAGTCCCATGACAATTCTTTCAGCTTCTAAGGCTTTCTCACAGTTGCAGACCCTTATGTTTCTTTTATGTTCCTCTTCCTTGGCCTTTAGCGTCTTTTCATCCTCAGTTTCTTTCTTTCCTTCATCATTTTTCTCAGCTTCATTAGCATCAGTTCTCTCACAAACATGTTCACTTCCATTACCAGCTCTCAAAGCTCACAATTCTCTTTTACAGTCTCTCTGATTTCATCAATTGAATCAGAATGAATTTCCATCGACTTCAACCTCTCAAGCATCTCGGTCTTGTAATCAAGAATGTTTGTCGCAGAAGAAATAATAGATACATTCATTCTGTTAGTTTGAGATGGAAACACGGCTTGATGAAATTCTCTCTCTTGATATCCAGCTCAGCAGATTTCAGCTTGTTGATCACATCTATCAACTTGTAATCAAGAAATTTCTTTCGTTCTTAAGCATTTTAACCTGAGAACTCCACTCGGGTGGAGGAGATTTAAGAAGCTGTTGAACTTGTTCATAGTTGGTGAGTTGGGGGTCATGCTTCTTCAGATTATTTGCCACAAATATAAATCGATCAATAAAATCAGACAACTTTTCATTCTTCATACCTGCAAAACAGTCAAACCGGCTTTGAGCCGTTGTGAGATTATCAGATTCGAAGGATTTAAGCAGTGCTGCAAAAGCCATTCTTTTAAATTTTTGTTTAATTGTAAACAATTAACGCCCCAAAACGCCTCAAAACGCCCCAAAAATATTTTTCCCAAAAATTGTAAAATAACTCTCCCCCGGGAATAAATATATTCTTAAATGTCACGCTAGAAAATCTTAGCAACTGGGGTCAAGCTGCCAGGTCAGCTTTTTTTTTTTTATAAATTTTTTTAAAATCGTTGAATATTTCTTTATCGGATTCAACTCAATTAATCCCAACTAGTCATTTTTCTTTGATATTTTTATTAGCCCACACATTATTTTTAAAGAAAAGACAACCCAAATTTTTTTTAATCATTAACTAGCCCAAATTGTTCTGATCCAAACTTAGCCCATTAAACAATAAGAAAAACCAGATCTTAACCCAATGAGAAAAATAAAGCCCAATAACAAATCTTAACTCAAAACCAACCAAAACCCTAACAAATCTTAACTCAAAACTCACTTGCAGATCTAAACTTTTGAAACTCTTCTAAACACACACTCTAAATTCTTTCTAACTTCAAACTCACACACACACACACACAAAACATAACAGGAGCAGCTACAGAACTCTCTAACTCTCTGCCTCTCTCAAATCCTTAAAGCTTTCGAACTCTCTGCCTCTCTCTCGGTTCTCTTCTCCTCGAAAACTTCCGATGGCCGACAAAGGTGAAGGTGGGATGGTGGTACTGTGGTGATGTTGGGGTCGTGGTCGTAGGTGGTTCGAGTGGTATGTTCACGAGGGGTTGGGGTTGCGGTCGAGGGTGATGATTCTTCTTCTACCTTTCTTTGTTTGTTTGTTTTTTTTTGTTCGATTTTGACGGTGGTTGGTGATTTGTGGTGCAGTGTCGGCGGTTGGATTTGGGGTTCGGACGAGGGAGAGGCTTTAGGAGGGCGGTGGTGGTGGAGGTTATGGTGGATGGTGGTCGCGAAGGTGAGGAGGAGGTGGGGCTGAGGTCTACGAGGCGGTGGTGGTGACTCGCGGTGGTGCAAGTCGCGGTGGAGCAGGTCGCGGAGGGGTGGGGTTTCGGGTGGTGGTGAGGGTTTTGGTGGTGGTGGGGGTGGTCGGCCGGTGGTGAGGTGGTTTCGGGTGGAGGTCGCCGAGGGGTAAGGGGGTGCTGGTGCGGTGGAAGGGGTGGCTGGCCGGTGGTAGATGGGTGGGGGTGAGGTTGTTAGAGGAGATGGGGTTACGGTGGTGGTCGATCTGTAATGGTAGATGGGCAATGATGATGGGTTGTTGTTGGTACTACTTAACTTATGCAGTTGATGGTCTGGTTTGAGTTGTGGTTATTGGTTTGACTTGGGCAGCAGTGGATCTGGTTGGTGATGGGAACACTTTAACTTCGCTAGGTTGTGTATAAGATAGATTCGCCGGAAATTTCGCCGGAAAAGATAAGTTTGCCGGTAAGTTCGCCGGTAACTTCGCCGGAATGCGTAAGTTCGCTCGGAAATGTGAACTTTCGTTCAAAATGTTGCAAATTCGCTGGCTAACTTCTCTGAATGAAGATTTGAAGATCTGAAGAACACCAAGAACACACACACTAGTGTGTGTGAGATAAAATCTCAGATCTGCAACTTTTCTTTCGATTTCTTGAAAAAAATATGTTGTAGATCAGGATTTTATGTTGTATATCTTCAAATTCATAGTAGATTGTTGTAGATCAGATGAATTGATTATGTTTGGGATGAATATTGAATTTCAGATCTACTTTCTCTCTCTAAACCCTCACTTTCTCTCTCTACGAAATTTCAAAAATCAGCAATAAAATCTTCAAATCAGCAATAGAAATTGATTCAAGTTGGCTCTGATACCAAATTTTAGTCCAGGAGCTCTTGAATCAATCAAATAACATGAAGATTTGGATCAAACACATAAAATATGATGAACAAAGATGAACACCAAGAACAACTCAAAAAAACCCTTGTTTGATTTAAAATGTGATTACAAAATAATCTGAAAGTGGAAACCCTAATCACATAGCTTATTCAAGCTCATTCAAGCTTCTTACCCTAATTGTCATACTTTACTATTTATAGTAAATGACAATTTACTAGACACTTAGGACCCTAAACTATGACAATTAGAAATTACAATTAAAACCCAAAATGTCTAAAAATAAGATTAAATATATTTTGTCGACACAAAATATATTTATTAACAATAAACATCCTAGACAAATATATCTTCAACGTCTTGTCTCTAATCTTCGTCCCGAACGCGACGTGTTGACTTTTCCGTTGACTTTGACCGTTGACGTTGACTTTGTTGACTTTAACTGTGTTGATAATATTAGACTATCTTTCAGACCCAACAATCTCCAAACCAACCATTGATGGCTGATCATGATGAAACCAAGGTATTGGAACATCTTTGTACTCCTGAATGTATTGCTAAAGTCAACAGATACAGGTCCTATAACTAAGAGTTGAGATCTGATCTTGAGTCCTTGAACATCCTAAAATCTGATTTTAGAAAGATTGAAAATATTATAAGTTAAAGATAGAGGACTTAGAGAAAACCATTTCAGTTTTAAAACATGACCATACAAATTACAGGACTTAGATCAAGGATCTCATAACTAAGTTAACTGAATATCAGGCTGAGCTTGTGATCAGCAAAGCCAGGGCAGAAAAATGTGTTCTTGAAGAAGAGACCTTCAAGAACATCATATCCTCATCCTTGCATGCAAAATTTTATTATCAAAATAAGCAGGGATTGGATCTAATGAGATAGCTCCTCCACACATAATCTTGTCTGTAAGATCACCTATGTGTAGAACTTGTGAAGATGAGCTTCCTCACATAGACCCCTTGAGTGAAGATGATAAAGAAGTGGTAGTGAAGAATTCCTTTGAGAAGAGTGAAGAGGAGGATTCTAAAAAGGGTCACTATCCTTCTGAGGAGAGCAGGAAGCCTGAGATGACCAAGTCTATGAGAAAGAACTTGATCAGAAAGAGCAAGAGAAAGGCCAGGAGGGCTCAAGAGATCAAGGCCACTTTCAACTCTAAGCAGAAACAAGTCTTTATTTCTGCAGGATTTGACATGGTTAAGACTGAAGACATAAACCTCAACCCTTCTACCAAGAGTTCTGGTTCATGTTCAAATCATCTCAGCATCAAGAAGAAGGCTGATCTGTTATGTACCAATGCTACACAGCCTGAACCATCCAACTCCAAGAACAGTCCTCAACCCAAAAGTACTGTCTCAGCATCTGCAAAGATGAAGGTAGAGAAGGGAAGTGATCAAAGTCAGCCTTCTTCTCAGAAGAAAACTCTTAGGAAGAAAAAGATAAGTTGTGTCGTGTGAAAGTACCTCTCATCTTGCTATAGATTGTCCATAAAATCCAAAGAGTACTCTTCATGTGACCAAGAAGGAGACTCCCAAGAGATCTAAGAAAAAACTCAGCTTCAGAAGGAAAATCTGTTTCCTTCGGAAGCTCCAAAGGAAAGAAGAAGGCAAGTGGAAAATTTCCTTCGGAAGAAGATTTGGTCTTGGAAGAAAGGAATACTTCCGAAGCACTGAAGTCTGCTGCAGTGTTAGCAGGATCTTTCGAAGGTTCAGCCATCAAACCTTCTGAGGTCTCAAAAGCTTTTGAAGTGTTGAAGGTCAGGTCCAAACTTTCAAAGGTGGTGTGGAAATCAAGGAAAGACTAAGTGATTGAATGTTCTCCATCAACGACAACAAGAGATCCTCAGAGCACAACTATAGGATCTATTAATGTTCCATTACCTTCTACTTTCTTTGATGAGCCCAAGACCAAAAAGGCTTGGGTTTCCAAATGTAACTAATCATTTTCTTTATGCAAGAACAGCTCAAGACAAACAAAAGTGTCTGGATCATTAATAGTGGTTGTTCCAGGCACATGACAGGCAATAGGTCACTACTCCAGAACTTTGAAAGGATTGATGGAGGACCAGTTGCTTTTGGAGGAGATGGAGGAGGTTACATTTCTGGAAGGGGCAAGGTCATAAATGGTAAGCTCAGCATTGAGAAGGTAAACTTTATTAAGGAGCTTGGCTACAATCTTCTGAGTGTATCCTAATTTTGTCATCAGAGTCATAACATGCTCTTTACTGAGCATGAGTGCATTGTTCTCAAGCCCAGGGTGATTATTCCTCATGAGCATATCCTACTTAGAGCCCTCAGGAAAGGTAAGATGTATGATGGATTTGTAAGAAACATCTCCCTCAGGAGAAGTTTCATGCTTTCCATTTAAAGTCAATAGTGATGAGTCTTTTCTCTGGCATAAAAGAATGTGCCATGTAAACTTTAAGAATATGAATAAGCTAATTAAGAATGATCTGGTAACTGGAATGTCAAGGAAAGAGTTTACAAGTGATGACCATTGTGTTGCATGCCTGAAAGGGAAGCAACATAAGGTATCTCACAAGCCTAAGGAAAGAAACTCCATCACTACACCCTACACTTGTTACATATGGATCTCTTTGGCCCCACCAGTGTAATGAGTCTAGGAAGGACCTCTTACTGTCTGGTGATCACAGATGACTTTACAAGATTTGCTTGGGTTTTCTTTCTTAGAACTAAGGATGAGACCCCTGGGATTCTGAAGAATTTCATCTTAAGGATTGAGAATCAATGTGATCACAAGGTCAAAACCATAAGATGTGATCAAGGAACTGAATTTAAGAACCAAATCCTTGACACATTTTATGATGAAATGGGTATTACAAGACAATACAGTGTTCCCAGGACTACGCAGCAAAATGGTGTTGCTGAGAGGAGAAACAGGACACTAATTGAAACTGCTAGAACCATGTTGTCTGACTCTAAACTGCCCATCACCTTCTGGGCAGAGGCAGTCAACACTTCCTGCTATGTACAGAACAGAATTTTAGTGGTTAAGACACATGGTAAGACTCCTTATGAACTTTGGCACAAGAGAAAACCTTTCGTTGGTTTTCTCAGGTCATTTGGATGTCCATGCAGCATCTTGAATACCAAAGATCAAATTGTCAAGTTTGCTGAGAAATCAGATGATGGATGCTTTATTGAATACTCTTCTTAAGCTAAAGCATATAGAGTATACAATCTCAGAACTAGAGTAGTTGAGGAGTCAACCAATGTGACTTTAAATGAGCACACTCCCAGTATGAAAGGTTCTGGTCCGGTTTGGCTATTTGATTTGATCTAGTTACCAACTGTTTTAACAAATCTTGTGAGAATGTTTCAGGGTCTAGAAACATTTTACCTCTAGGTGATCCTGATCCAAGATTTTAGCTAAGAGGACCTTCAAGTTACATATCTTCAGCTCCAGTTGTAACTACTTCAGTAAATGAAGTTTCTATCCGCAAAATAATGACAAATTCAGCTGATACATCTGAGATGTCTTCAAGTTCCAGCTCAAAGGCTCAACAGACAAACAAAGAAACTTCAAATACAGAAGAAGATGATGGTGGTGGTGACAATGATCAAGAGTCTCTTGATGTTTATAACCACCCCATAGATGAACATATCAATGATGTCACACACTCATTGGATCAAGTTTCTCTTGATAAATGTGTTGACGTGGTGGAAGAAGCATCTATGCCAGATCTAAATTTTTCTAATTTAGATCTCTCTCAACAACTTGTTGTGATCCCTCAGCTAAGGATCCACAAGTCTCATCCAACCACAAATATCATTGGAAATGTTGACACCGGGGTAAGAACAAGAGGACAAACACATGAAGCAAATGTTTGTCTTCACTCTTGTTTCTTGTCCCAGATAGAGCCCAAGAAAGTTGATGAGGCTCTTAAGGATGGAAGTTGGATTGAAGCCATGCAAGAGGAGCTACTTCAATTCAAGAGACAGAAGGTTTGGAACCTATGTCCTCTTCCTCATGGGAAAACTACTATAGGAACCAAATGGGTATTTAGGAATAAGAAAGATGATAGAGGTATTGTCATCAAGAACAAAGCTAGACTAGTTGTTTAAGGATACACACAAGAAGAAGGAATTGACTACACTGATGTCTTTGCTCCTGTAGCAAGACTAGAAGCTGTTAGGATATTCTTGGCCTTTACTGCATCCAAGAACTTCAAGGTCTATCAACTTGATGTCAAGTGTGCTTTTCTGTATGGGGTGATTGATGAAGAGGTGTATGTCAAACAACCACCTGGTTTTGCAGATCCTGATCATCCTGATTATGTCTGCAAGCTTGATAAGGCTCTCTATGGGCTACACCAAGCACCAAGAAAGTGGTATGAGACTCTATCTTATTATCTCTGCAAGCATGGATACAGAAGGGGTGCTATAGATGGAACTCTTTTCATCAAAGGACAGGGAAATGACTTACTGCTAGTTCAAGTGTATGTAGATGACATCATTTTTAGTTTAACTAATCCAAGGCTCTGCAAAGACTTTGAGAAGCTAATGAAAGACAGATTTGAAATGAATGCCATGGGGGAACTCAATTTCTTTCTGAAAATTCAAGTGAAGTAAGTTGAAGATGGAATCTTCATAAGTCAGTCAAAGTATGTTCAGGACATACTCAAAAGATTCAACATGACTGTTTGTAAGATTGCTAAGACACTCATAGCAAGAAACCACTCCCTTGGGCCTGATCTTGAGGGGGAGTGTGTGTAGGGTTTGTTAGAACATAAAATTATAGTTTAACTATTTAAACTTTCTGAAAAACACAGCGGAAATTTAGCATTATAACTTTGTTTATAAGCTGAAAAATATGTTCATTAGATGACCATATTAATGTATAAAACAAACCCAAAGAACAAAGGATCATTTTATGTGAATTAGCAAGCTATGTAAGCATAAAAACAACATAATATGACAGCCACAATGGGCTGCCAAACTACCTTCCAGCAGCTTCAAAAGTCGATGAGATGAAGAGGATGATGATGTTGTCTATGCAGCCCTCAAAGAAGAGAACCTCAAGTGATGATACCCACAAGTTAGAACAAACACCTTACAAGTTAGGATACAACACCAAAACTCTCTATCTTTGAATCCTCAATCAAAATACGAAATTTTCAGCTTCCTTTATGCTGAAATCCGAAAATCTTGAACCCTTGAGAGAGTTTTCTTGAGTGGTATATAGAGTGTTTTTGCATGGAATCAAATAGAGAGTTATGTTAGTGGGGTGTAAGAGTGTTAGTGGGGTGTAAGAATGTTTTCATCCTAGGCAAAAAAGGGGAGTCCCAAGAGCATCTTGGATGGCCTTGTACCCATTTAAAATGGGTTTTCCATTTCAAACAAATTTTATAAAATTAACACTCTTAACCCTTGATTTTTATAAAATTAAAACCGGTTTTAATTTTATAACAATAACACATTTTGTTTGCTTATTATTTAAACAATTTAAACAATGAAACAAACAATCTCTCAAGAACAAATTATCCACATAATATTGTTCTTTTACAAAAACAAAGTTCTAGAAAACCTATTTTCTAAATTGGTGTCAATATATAATTGTATGATCTCATCAACAAACAAATATTTATTGGTGTCTGTTTGGCTTGTTATTGGGTATGACCTGACTTGGATCATAACATACTAACCACATCAATCTTGTATGTGTCTTGGGCATATAAGAACCAACAATCTCCCACTTGCACAAGATTCATAGAAGATTGATGCAAGTAGTAAATACCGCCTAACTATAGTTTACTACCCTTAATATGTATGACTAAGTGCCATTCAATAACATCATCCTCTTCAAGTACCATACTTGAAATGTTTCAGGTGAATCATCCATCTATCCTTTTGCTACAGATGTCATGTTAAATCTTAGAGACACGGAGTGATCATTCTCATTGATTTTACTTTATCATGCCTTAGACATCTTACTCTCAATGAATAAGATGGACAAATCCCATCTTGACTACATACGTCTCTCACAATTACCTTATATTATACCTGAATTCAGACTTTTATACTGCCATATTTCAGAACAGCGAAGAACTGAGCCAAAGTATAATGTTTGGTAAATATCAAGACCCAATATGTATCTCAGGTCAGAGGATACCAAATGATGTTCGCCTTTACTCAAAATTACTTATGATCAACCAGGAAGATTCCATGTAGTAATATTGAGTTGAAGGTCAGTCCAATATTTGCATCCCACAAATATCTATGAACCTTGGTAGCAACCTATTGCTCTATATTTATCCTTATGAATATCAACCAATCCAAGTTCATAATAATCTTACCCTCACACTTGTTCCCACAAGTATGAACGACTACGGACATTTAGAGTAAACAATTTACTCATGGATTAACATGCTAAATTGGAACATTAATTGAAAAAATATAACCAAATAATTTTATTTAAATAATAAGGAGTTCCACATATCCAAGTACAAAATTTGATCAAGTCCAATCACTAGAATATCGAAGTCCTAAGGCACAAGTATGACTTTCATGCTTTGACCTATCTAGGAGCTTCGTGAATGGATCCGCAATGTTTTGATCGGTATGAACTTTGCGAATACATATCTTCCCCTTTTCAACTTCATCCCTTATGTAGTTGAATCTCCGTTCAATGTGTCGTGTCTTTTGATGAGCACGAGGTTCCTTGATTTGTGCAATCGCACCTTCGTTGTCATAAAAGATTTCTAGGGGGTCTTGAATGGTAGCAATAACTCCTAGATCAGCAATAAACTTCCTAAGCCACGTAGCTTCTTGAGCTGCCAATGAAGCGGCGATGTATTCTGATTCTGTTGTAGATAGTGCCACTACATCTTGCTTTGAGCTCTTCCAAGAGACTGCTCCTCTATTCATAATGAAGACATATCCCGACTATGATCGACAATCATCTCGATCAGTTTGGAAACTCGCATCCGTGTAACCCTTTACAACGAGCTCCTCCTCACCAGATCCATATATTAAGAACATATCCTTAGTGTTTCTAAGGTATTTCAAAATACTCTTAACAGCCATCCAATGACTATTACCAGGATTCTGTTGATATCTACTTGTCATGCTGAGAGCACATGACACGTCTGGCCTAGTACATATCATTGCATACATGATGGATCCTATAGCAGATGCATATGGGACTCCATTCATTCTTTCTTGTTCAACCTTTGAACTAGGGCATTGAGATGAGCTCAATATAGTCCCCTTTTGAATAGGTACCAAACCTTTCTTAGAATTCTCCATCTTGAACCTTTTCAAGATCTTTTCAATGTATGTACTTTGGTTTAAACCTATTAACCGCCTTGATCTATCCCTATAGATCTTTATTCCCAAAATATAGGTGGCCTCACCAAGATCCTTAATGGAAAAACAGCTTCCAAGCCAGGTTTTTACACCTTCCAAGGTTGGACTGTCGTTTCCAATTAGTAGAATGTCATCAACATATAATACAAGGAAAGTAATAATGCTCCCACTAGCTTTCTTATATACACAAGCTTCATCAGCGTTTTTGATGAAGCCAAATTTCTTTACTTCATCATCAAAACGGTGATTCCAACTTCTTGATGCTTGTTTCAATCCATAGATTGATTTCTTTAACTTGCATACCTTGTTAGCATGTTTTGGATCAACAAAACCTTCAGGCTATTTCATATGGACATCTTCCTCAAGATATCCATTAAGGAAAGCGGTTTTGACATCCATTTACCAAATCTCATAGTCATAATATGCAGCTATGGCAAACAATATCCTGATAGACTTTAGCATTGCCACAAGCGAAAAGGTTTCATCATAATCAACCCCTTGAGTTTGAGTGAAACCTTTTGCTATAAGTCTAGCTTTATAGGTATCCAAGTTTCCAAGCGTATCGGTTTTCTTCTTGAAAACCCACTTACTTCCAACTATCTTGGACTTAAGAGGTGGTGTAACTAATTCCCAAACTTGGTTATCATACATGGATTGCATCTCAACGTTCATGGCTTCTTGCCATTTGTCAAAATCAGGTTTTGACATTGCCTCATGGTATGTGGTTGGTTCATCCGAATCTACCACATAGCATCCATCCATGAAAAATCCATATCTCTCAGGAGGAACACTAATTCTACCAGATCTGCGAACATTTTGTGTATCTTGATCATCCATATGATCATTCTCAACATCCTCATGTTGATTGCTAGTATCAACCAATTATGTATCATCTTGTGAATCTTGAACCTCTTCAAGTTCCACTGCTCTTCCACTAGTTTCTTCCAAAAGAAACTTAGTTTCCAAGAACTCTGCCTTTCGAGCAATAAACACTTTCTGTTCTGTCGGATCATAGAAATAATATCCAATACAATCTCTAGGATATCCAATAAAGATACACTTTGTGGATCGGGCTTCCAGTTTGTTTTGAGTGTATTGCTTAGGATAAGCATCACACCCCCAAACTTTTAAATATGATAATGATGGAACCCTTCCATGCCATACTTCGAAAGGTGTCCTTTCCACTTTCTTGGTTGGGGTCATATTTAAAATACGGGCCACGGAGAGCAACGCGAAACCCCAAAATGATAGAGGTAGTGTACTTCTAGCCATCATAGATCGAACCATATCCAATAGAGTCCGATTCCTCCTCTCAGACACACCATTATGTTATGGTGTTCTAGGTGGAGTAAGTTGTGAGACAATCCCACAACTTCTAAGATACTCTTGAAATTCACTACTTAGGTATTCACCTCCTCTATCTGTACGAAGAATCTTGACCGTTTTGTTGAGTTGATTTTCTACTTCATTCTTGAAGATTTTAAACATTTCAAAAGATTCATGTTTGTGTCTTAACAAGTACACATACCCATAACGACTATAGTCATCGGTAAAGGTAATTAAGTATCTTTCCCCATTCCTAGTTATTGGTTTAAAAGGTCCACATACATCCGAATGTATGATTCCTAATAAATCCTTTGCCCTTTCATTAGTCCTACTAAAAGGGGCCTTTGTCATTTTACCTTGTAAACAAGACTCGCATACATCAAATGAATCATTTTCATTAGTTCTCAAAAGACCATTCTTTTGGAGTTTATGTGACCAAGGTGACAATGCCAAAGATAGGAATCACTCAAATCTAATTTGGGCCTTTTGGTGGTTGCTTGGTACATTGAACTATCATATGTTGTGTTTTCATGAATCAATTCATAAATACCATTACAAGGTATGGCTTTAAAATAAAACATATGATTGAAAGAAACATGAATATCATTGTCAACAAACTTGAAATCATAATCACATTATCTTAAACGGGAAACAAAAATAATGTTCCTAGTCAAACTAGGAGCATACAAAACATTCTTTAAAATAACTTCCAAACCACTTGGAAGCTTCAAAATGTAGTCTCCTTGGGCTTCCACGTGAACCTTTGCACCATTCCCCATGAAGAGACTAATTTCCCCTTTTGCATAATGCTCACTTCTTTTGAACCCCTGCAACAAATTGCAAATATGAGTTCCACATCCGGTATCTAATACCTATGTGTTAGAAGAAATAACATTTAGCTTAACATGTATCATAAAGATTGTACCTGAGGTTTGCCCCGCATCCCTCTTTGATTTCAACGCTTTGAGATAGACCGAACAATTACGTTCCAATGGCCTACCTCACCACACTCAAAACATGGGTCATCATGAGCAACCTTTTGCTTCTTTTCATTCGGTTTAGGCAGTTCCATTTTTGCTTTACCCTTACCCTTCCCTTTGACGTGCCCCTTCCCTCTTGCAACACTTGCCCTAGGGTCGGGGAGGTGCCTCTTCCTACTACCTCCTTCATTGATCGTAAGGACCGGTAGAACCTTTCTACCCATGCCCACCTCGGCCGTTTTGAGCATTGAGTGAAGCTCACCAATGCTCTTGTCCTATCCAATATGCTCTTGTCCCATCCATTATGCTCTTGTCCCATCCATTCATGTTATAGTTCATAACAAAGCTATCAAACTTCTTGGATAGAGAGTTGAGGATCAAATCCGTTGCCAACTCATTGGACACTTGACAGTTAAGCCTTTCGAGGCGATCAATGTGGCTCTTCATCTTAAGAACGTAAGATGACACCGATTGGGTCTCGTCCATCCGACATGCATGGAGTGCTCGAACCGTTTCGAAGCGCTCCACCCTTGATTATTGTTGGAACATTTCCTTCAACTGGGTGATCATGTCATAGGCATTATGGTTCTCAAAGTCCTTTTGCAAATCGGGAATCATACTTGCTAGCATGAGACATGCGACTTGCACAGGGTCCTCGGTGTACTTGACCCACTCGGCAAAGGCCTCAACATCATTTTCATCGGGTTGATCGGGAATGGGATCGTCTAACACATAGGACTTCCTTTCTTGCTTGAGAACGATTCTCAAGTTTCGGTACCAATCCATGAAGTTCCCATGGTTTAGACGTTCCTTTTCAAGGATTGTTCTTAGTGATAGGTTATGGACGGTCGGGTTTGCGTTGTTGTTGTTAGCCATCTACAATTATACAAAGTTCAATTTTTAGTACTTTTAATATCAATGTATTTTGATTATTTATACCCTTTTTGTCTCATAGACAATTAATAGTCAAAATTTAGAATCCAACGTTACATTTAAATATCGGTTAGGTGACCTTTATCCCTTTATTTAAATTAACAAGGTAGTCAACGTTTGACAATTGTAACCTATTACAATTTCTAGTGTGTGGGATCGGTTAAACATCTTATGTTTTTGTTTGGCATGTTTATCCCATCAACACCCTTTGTACGTCATGCTTCGGTGATCCTAATGCATGATTTCCAAATTAAGTCATCCTACTTAGACACACGTGTGGATTCGCTAATATTAGTGGTTAGGTGACCTTTATCCCATAAATATGGCAAACCCACCTCAAACTCACAAGTTCCCTCTAATGTGGCTAGGTGACCTTTATCCCACATCAAGTTCTCAAATGATTCGAGTGTTGTATAAGAGGATGGTGTTTGACTTATTTTAAAAGGGATTTGAATATTTAGAGGTTTCATAATTCTAGTTTAGAAAACTCTATGTACTTATATTTGCATGCTTTCAAATACAAGATACCCTATGGTTCTTTTAATAAAACCCATTTTATTATAAAATTATTAATCCTTTTAATAACCTTTTATTAACTTTTAATGATTAAGAACCATCAATTTTCAGCTTGTTAAGTTTGTTAATGAGTTTGTAATATATGTCCAAATATCAACCAAACAATCAAACAACAAACATTCAAACAAGCATAAATATATAAACATGAGTGCATAACCATAGCCACTAAGTTGACAACACTTGTTTGCCATCACAAGTGCTGTCATAAGGTCTTTCTTAAGGGTTTGTAATGACACATTATATGTGTCCATGGACTCCCACTTGAATCCATATCCAAATACTTCAAGGTCCATGTCTTTGATGTCCATCTTTGGGTCTTGATCTTGTGCATCTTCCTTTTACAAAAACTATATCCTAATACATTTTTATAATAAAAGAAATGCACCTAATCTATTTATTACATAATCACATGAATAAATAATTACAACCCAAATAGTAAACATAAATATTACAACCCAATTGAATGAATTAAAACAATCATTCCAATCATCCAAATAACATAAGGCCATAGGCTAGGTTATGCACACTAATAACCAATGATCATATCATCCAAATATATTAAAGAAACCCCACTAAAACCACGAAATTTCAGCCAACATAAACTGAAATTTCGGGTTTTAAACATTGTCTAAACAATGTACATATCATCATATATATCTTTCAAGGTTTAATCACAAGCATGTGTGATATGACTTTGAAAGCTTGGGGATTCAACATACAACAATATTTCAGCCCTTAAAAGTATTATAATATCCCATAAAACAAATTTTTAAGGGATACTAACAAGCACGCTATCCACATAACCGGCTCTAGATGCCATTGTAGGGTTTGTTAGAACATAAAATTATAGTTTAACCATTTAAACTTTTTGAAAAACGCAGCGGAAATTTAGCATTATAACTTTGTTTATAAGCTGAAAAATATGTTCATTAGATGACCATATTAATGTATAAAACAAACCCAAAGAACAAAGGATCATTTTATATGAATTAGCAAGCTATGAAAGCATAAAAATAACATAATATGACAGCCACAATAGGCTGCCAAACTACCTTCCAGCAGCTTCAAAAGTCGATGAGATGAAGAGGATGATGATGTTGTATATGCAGCCCTCAAAGAAGAGAACCTCAAGTGATGATACCAACAAGTTAGAACAAACACCTTACAAGTTAGAATGCAACACCAAAACTCTCTATCTTTGAATCCTCAAGCAAAATATGAAATTTTCAGCTTCCTTTATGCTGAAATCCGAAAATCTTGAACCCTTGAGAGAGTTTTCTTGAGTGGTATATAGAGTGTTTTTACATAGAATCAAATAGAGAGTTGTGTTAGTGGGGTGTAAGAGTGTTAGTGGGGTGTAAGAATGTTTTCATCCTAGGCAAACAAGGGGAGTCCCAAGAGCATCTTGGACGGTCTTGTCCCCATTTAAAATGGGATTTCCATTTCAAACAAATTTTATAAAATTAACACTCTTAACCCTTGATTTTTATAAAATTAAAACCAGTTTTAATTTTATAACAATAACACATTTTGTTTGCTTATTATTTAAACAATTTAAATAATAAAACAAACAATCTCTCAAGAACAAATTATCCACATAATATTGTTCTTTTACAAAAACAAAGTACTAGAAAACCTATTTTCTAAATTGGTGTCAATATATAATTGTATGATCTCATCAACAAACAAATATTTATTGGTGTTTGTTTGGCTTGTTATTGGGTATGACCTGACTTGGATCATAACATACTAACCACATCAATCTTGTATGTGTCTTGGGCATATAAGAACCAACAGTGTGTGGATGAACACCTTTATAGGGCTATAATTGGGTCACTTATGTATCTTACAGCTAGCAGGCCTGATATCATGTTTGCCATATGCATTTGTGCAAGATATCAAGCCAACCCCAAGATGTCTCACCTCATCACTGTCAAGAGAATTCTAAGATACCTCAAAGGTGCCTCAACACTTGGTCTTTGGTATCCTAAGAATTCTGACTTCAATCTGTATGCATATACAGATAGTGATTATGGTGGTTGTAATATGACTGCAAAGTCTACATCTGGGGGATGTCAGTTCCTTGGTGGAAGGGTTGTCTTATGGCAATGCAAGAAACAATCCTATGTCTCTGCATCAACTGCTGAAGCTGAATACATTGCTGCTGCAAGCTGCTATGCTCAAGTGCTTTGGATTCAGAATCAGATGCTTGACTATGGTTTCAACTTCAAGGAGACTCCCATTCACCTAGACAACAACAGTGTTATCTCTATCACAGAGAATCCTGTGCAACACTCAAGGACAAAACACATAAACATCATGTATCATTTAATTAGAGATAACTTTAAAAGGGATTAAAACTAGTTAAGGTTAACACAAATGAACAATATGCTGATCTGTTCATAAAAGCCTTTGATGAACAGAGATTTAAGTATCTTATATCAGCTATTGGGATGATTAACTTTGAGTAGTTTTTTCTTAACACTAATTCATTTTATTTCTTAAAATCTGTGTATCCTAAGTTGTCTAGTCTATCACCTTCATAAGCTCATGTTTTCTATGGATAAAAACTTTTTGAAGAGTTTTTCTTAGATTTTTGACAAATCTTGATCCTTCGGAAGATATGATTTTATCTTCGAAAGAAAATATACCCTCAAGACAAATAACTGTGTAAGTAAAAAATTTACCTTCGGAATAAATTTCTGAAATATCTTCCGAAGCATAAGACTCTCTTAGGCACTTATATGTTTTTAAGGACCATTTTTCTTATAAAGGTTAATTAAATCTCGGAAGCTTTGTTTTGTGGAACAAAGCATTCAAGTTTAAAATTCTCTTCCAAAGCAAATTTGTCAAAACTCTTTGAGAAATTCTTCCGAAGTCATTTTGGCTTCGGAAGCTTTTTTCATTAAAACTTCCGAAGATAATTTACCTTCGGAAGATTTTCAAATTCCAAGAAAACAACTTTTTGAGCAAAAAGTAAACTACTTTTTCAGAGGTGGGACCGCCTTCCGAATTTCAAAGTTTATCCTCTTTTATTAACTTTATCTCAAATCCTTTTCACACATAAACCCTGTCGGTTCCCCTCTCTTTTTATCATCTTCATCTTCTCTCCAAACCTAAATTCTATATTTCTCTCTGAAACCGCCTTTGTTCATCCTTCCTTCACATCTAAGCTTACTCAAAATGGCCAACCTTGACAGATGAAATGACCCAGATTTTTCTATACAGTTACACAGGCAACACAATCAGGTTGCATTGTTAAACTTTGAGAAAGATCACCATTTCTCAGAGGTATGCCAATTCTTGGATTTGTCTAACTACTTCACCTCCCTTACCATTGATCCTCCTCTCTATGAGGATCATTTGCTTGAGTTCTGGAAGACCTGCTAAGAGGTCATTATGGATAGGGAGAAGGCACTGTCTGCCACAGCGCATGGGAGAACAGTCTTCATCACTCCGGCCATCATCAACACTCATCTTTAGTTAGATGATGAAGAAGGTGAGGTGTTCTTCCCAAAGGAAGCTGTAAATCATTCCTTCGAGCAGATGGGCTATGAAGGAGATTTTTCTGTAAAGACCTTCAGGAAAGGGAAGGTCTCATCTAAGTGGAAGTACCTACTTCATGTGGTCATCCACAGCTTGTCCAACAAGCATGGAGGATGGGACCAGATTCCTGAATATCTCTCCTTCATAGTACATAGAATGGTTCAGGGGGTCAAGTTCAGGTATTCTCAATTTGTTTATACAAATTTGATAGCAAACTTAGACTCCTTAGAGTATTACATGTTTCCTAGATATGTTCAATACATTCTTAACTGTGAATTGGGCTCACAGTTGAGGGAAACAGATAATATTATTAAATTGGGACAGATGAAGCTCGGCATCTTTAAAATCTTGAAGAAGCTAACTGTTGGCTTCTTAGGGGTAGAAACAGTCCTTGTCCCAAAAATGTTAGAGCTCATTGCTCAAGGTGACAACCTAGCAACACAAGCTAGTGTTGAACCCACACCTTCTACATCCCAACCATCAAAACAGCCACAAATCACCCTCACCTACCATAGAAAACACAAACGAACCCATGCACAAGCTATTGAGTCTGTACAGGCCCCTACATACTCACCTATACAGAAGGAAGTGGACACTAGAGCTCCCACTTCCCCTGAGGAGCAAACCACTCCCATCACTTCAAGAATCAATGCTGAGGTTCCTCATGCTCAGCCTGATGAGCTCACAAGCCCACCCACCTTAAGCCTTCACTCTGAGTCTCAACACTCAAGTGAACAACCTTCAGAGGACAGCTACCATCCCCAGCCTTTAGATTTAAACCAACCAATTCCCAACCTTGACTTTCTATATTGATGAGGACTTAGATGCCAGTGAGTACCATGAGTCTTCCTACTACACCACTCCTCAAAGGGAGATAGTGCTCCTGAGTCACCTAGGTCTAGCCCACATCAATCACCTATCACTGAGGTGGATATTTCTGAACATGTTCAAGATATCCATATGGAAGAGGCTCTCACTTCAACAAGTGATTACATCATTCAGACCTCAACCATGGCAACGCAGCCCATTGACACTTCAACTAAAGTTGTCACTGAGCAGAGAAAATCTAGCAGCCAAGAACACCATGCTAGTGATGAGGAAGAGGACCTTGGTCTAATTCTCTCATCCCCTAGTGATTCTTCTGATAAAAATGAGGGGAATTTGAGACTAAAGGTATAAAAACTGTCAAAAACATGCACCTATTTAGTCTCTGAGGTTAGTCATCTTGAATCTCAAGTGACTACCTTGCAACACAGGGTTAATGATCAGCAACTTGAGATATCTCATCTCAAGGAAAAACTAGCTGGGAGACCTTTAAGAAAAGCTCAACCAGGAACACAAGAACCTGTTGATGTAATTGACCTAACTCCTAGCTCAACTGTGCAAGAGGGTGATGCTATCAAAAAGGGGGAGGAAGTCATTACAATTATAGAATCTGGGAGTTCCTCAGGGAGTATGGACACTGAGAACTCACCATCCTCACTTGCAGTTATGCATACTCAGCAACTTTCTCAAGTTCATATTGATATGGACAGTATAGACTCGGTCATTAGGAGTCTATTTGAGAAAGGCATCCCAAGAGCAGTATCATCCCTACCAACCTTAAGTCATATTTTTGGGTGGAGGTATGATACTGCTAGAAGAAATCTTATTCTTCAAAGAGTTCAAGATTGGAACAATGCAGAGTTCAGCCTTAGAGGAAGACAAAGGCAATCAGGCAATACCATCGGTCAACTGGATGTTGAGGCAGACCCTGAGATTAACTTCAAAGGGAAAACCTTGACAGAAGGCCCAGTGGTAGAACCTGAGAGCCCTGTCTCACCACCAACTGCTTCAGATGTTCAAACGCTTGATGAGACACCTGCTCGTGAAGGTACATCTCAACCTCTCTCTGGCCAGATCTTGGAAGCTACACCAAGCAATGAAGGCCAAAGCTCTCTCCACCCTGAGTCACAAAGGTCTGTGAGTGACAAAGGGAAAAGGAAATTAACTTCTGATGAGATTAAGGAGGAGGAGAGAGAGAGAGAGGAAAAGGAAGCTAAGGGGAGAAAGTTCCTCTACTGGGTCTGCAAGGCTCATGGAAAGTGCTATCAGGGCTACCCCCAAACCAAATACTCAGGATGATGAGTTAAGGGCAGTCAGGATAAACTACTTGCAGACCAGGAACTATGATATTGATAATATCATTTCTCTCCCCTTAGATGAGTTGAATGAACTGGCTGACATGGAACTATCAAAAGAGAGAAAGGAAGAAGAGGATGCAGAGCTTCTTCTTAAAATCAAAGAAGAAAGAAGAAGGAAGAGACTCTATAAGCATATGCCTACTCTCTCACCAGTTCAAGAAACTCAGGAACAAGAGGATGTGGTACCACAAGAACCTCAGGTAGACAAAGCAAAGGATAGGATCAATATGATCAACTACCTGAGTGCCACAGGCCTCTATCAAGCTGATACACTTCTTCCCTTACCCTTTGAATACATTGAGTTTGAGTACCTCAAACAACTTGAACTTAATGTAGCCAAAGAAAGAAAGATCACCAAAAGGAAGTTAAGGGAAGAAGCTGTAAAATCAAGAGCCATCATCCATAAGAACTTGAAAAAGTCTACTGGCAGGCAGAAGATGATGAGCTTCTTGAAGCTGCATGGATTCTCAGGAAGGAGACTTGGTCCCATGTCTCTATACACCATGGATGAGAACATCAGGGTGATCAAGCAGAAGATCCAAAGAGGTGAACTTGTTGACTTACACTCCCTACCAAGTCAGGTCCCTCAAAAAGTGGAGGTTAAGGTTGAAACACCTAAGACAACACAACCTGAACCTCCTGTTGAACCTCAGCAAACTTCCACTTCTAATCCACAGCAGGGATCTGTCCCCTCTCAATCTGAACCTGTGAGAGAGGAAGACCCAACTAAGAAAGAAAAAGATCAATCAGGTGTTGCAGACCAGTCTTCTCAGTTAAAGAGTTCAAAGAGGAGGAAAATGATGGTTTCCAAACCAAAGTCAAAGAAGAAGAAGAAGGAAACATCCACCTCCAAACCTCAAGATGAGTCAGAATATCCTGAGGATGTGCAATAAGAGGATGCCCCACCAACTCCAATTCAAGCAGCTCCTCTGGCATCAGGAAGACCCATTGTAACATCCTGTATTTTTGTGTTCATTTTATGCAAGTGTATAGCCTCCTTAGTAAATTTTTTTATATAATAATAAATAATAATAATAATAATAATAATAATAATAGCAATAATAATAATAATAATAATAATAAAATAATAATATTATTAACTATAATAATAATAATAATAAGAACAAAAAAAAACTATAATAACAAAAATAATACTAATAACAAACAATAATAGTTATAATAATAAATTCTTTTTCTTAATTCAAAGTTCAGAGGGGTATTTTGCCAAATTCTAAACTTGTAAAACAAAGTTTTAACCAATAGCCCAAACTACGGGGGCTGAAAGTGTAAAATTTTAAATCCTCACTCACGGTTTTCCGGTGGTTTTTGGCCGGAGCTCCGGCCGAGCTCCGGCAAGGCCCGAACTCACGCAATTCATGCGATTCGACCCAATTAAACCACCCAATCCCCTCGACCCCATGAATCAAACCCAAACCCCAACCCAATTTGAGTTCCCGCTCGTTGCAAACTTTCCTAATCGAACTAAGGCTTTCACAAATTCGACCAAATTGATTACATTCAAACTTAACACGCGGCCTAGTCAATCAACAAATCAATCAACATTACAAAATAACAACTCGAATCTCTCAATTTTGGTAAACTTCGAACGCGGTTTCAATCGAGCGTGTTAAGCCCGAAACCGTGAAATCAAAGCTATAAATTGAGGGCTTCGGATTCATTTTGATGTTTCTGAACTCCCTGAACTCTCAATTTTGCAAGAAAACCTCTCAATCATAAAGCCCCAATTCAAGAACTTTCGAATCACAGCCGAACTCGAAACCCCCTTTAATCTCATCCGAACAGGTAATCAAAACCTGTCACCCAATCGTTTCTGGTCGATGAACAAAAGCCCTATGATGATTCAAGTGTTTAATATCGAATCGAGGGTCAATTTCAGATCGGGTGAACCTAGGGTTCATCGGATTGGGGGAAACCGGGGCGACTCGGTTTAAGTTCAAAACAAACCAAAGTGAACCAAGGCCACGGCCATGGTTCACTGGTTCCTGCGCCCCATGTTGGATGGGAGGTCCCAGGTTCGACCCCGGGCAGCCCCCTCCCCTTTTCTTTTCTTTTCTGATTTTCTTTCTTTTCTTCTTTTCTTTTAATTATTTAATTTTTTTTAATTCTAAAAATTTCTAAAATTATTTTATAAAATGCAGAATTTATTTAAACTTTTGTTTAATTGTTTTGAGACTAAATTAAATTTTTATAAAATACTTTTGTATTTATAAACACATTTGTTGTAATTCTAAAAATACAAAAGAAATGTGTAAATATAATACTTGTATATGTATATATATAATTTTTTTAAATAATTAAATTGTTTAGCTACTTATTACTATATAAATATATATATATAGTTCATTTTAAATAGTTAAATCTCGTGTTGTAATTATTATATACAATCTTTATAAATCGGTTTAACGTACAATTAAATCAAGTTCTACTTATTCTTTCTAATACGCGCAAACAATTAATTATTTCAAGTATAAAAAGATCCATTCGTTTCATTAACCCGATTGCATTAGTAACATGTAATAAATAAGAATAATAAATCCTATTAGAACTACAACCCTAAAAACATAATTAATCATCAAACAAATTATAACGCGCTACCTTATTTCATTTAGGTTCCTTGTGACTTTGTGTTGGAAATCTTATTCGCGATTATTATTATTCCATCTTCAAGTCTTCTATTATTAAACATGTGAGTTCTTATGCCCCGCTTTACGTTTAGTTCACACCTTTCGGGGTGAAACATGTTGCTTATACAAACTTACACATACCCGCTTTGATACTTATTACACACGTGCAATTCTTTACATAGTCGTGGTTGTTTGAATATGTTAAGTATTATATGATATGTGACATACGTATGCAATCATTAACTATTGCTAGCCTGGCGAAGTCTTAGATCTTTGGGCCTGACAAGCCTATTTGGTGCTAAAGCCGAGGGATTGCCGGATCCTAGGAGCCGTATGCTTGTGCACTAGGGAACCAAATACACTTAGCTAATCATGCTTATTCATATTATTCAGTCGAGGTTTGATTGTAACTATGCATGTTCTATATACTTACTATCTTGTAACCATTGACTAGAATTGCCACATTTTTGTATACTTATTGTATTTAAAACCATGAGAACTCACCAACTCGTTAGTTGACTTTATTTTCAACATGTTTCAGGTAATGTGCAAGCTTAGCGAATTGAAGAAATGCTTAAACCTAGAACATGGACCTAGGCTTAATAAGAACAATTGGATTTCCTGTTTTCGTTTGAGTTATTTTGAGACTTGATGTATGTGGTGTTTGAAACAATTGATTAATGGCATTTTACATTATAATATAGCGTTATGTGGTTGTAAACAATCTTAACCCTCACACTTCGACGTTTCCGCCGTCAAGGTTGGGGTGTGACAGATTGGTATCAGAGCCCATAACTATAGGGATTTAGGTTATTAGAAATGGTGACCTAGACTATAGTTTATGCATGATCCTTATAGAATAGTATTCTTATGAATACATACTTATTGTTTGCATGCTGCCTAACGCTATGCCTTATTATGTGCAATGTGATGCCATAGCATAGGTGCCTTTCTGCATGATTACATATTGTTACCCGTCTCCCCTAGACTTATCTTAAACATTGATTCTCCCCGACAATTGCTACTTCTTATATCCATCCTTGTCACTGAGTAGAACTTATTTATAGAAATTCCTTGGACTTTATGTCTAATCTTGTAATTATCCCATCAAGATTTTTGATTTCATGAACCAAAGAACTAGTGTGGTACATAGACACCTGTATTCTGGTTTTCCTGGCAAAAGGCCCTCGGGCTAAGGTAACCATTTCGCATATATCCTACGGGACCAGTCATGCTTACCTGGGGATTTTCGGGATGAGTGATAAACTATGACCAACATACACAAGTTTCTGAGGTGAATGGGTCAATTCATCTTGACGTGTCAACGTTTCCAAATGGTGATGCGTCACCAAATGGAATCATTCTGTATAATTCATAATTCTTACCTTAACTGCTCATCCTTATTATCCTTTTAACCGATTCTAACCCAATTTGTATTTTTCCAGCATGTCTCGTTACCACGGAAACCGAGGAAGATCCGGCCGTAAGCTTGCCGCCATGATTGCCCGGCAAATGGCTGCGGTCATCCCGACTATGGTGGCTGAACTCAGCAGCACTATGATCGCAAACGTCACGAACAATAGCAACGGCCAAGGGAAAATAGGGCAAACCAAGGCCGTAACAACCAGCATTGCACCTTCAAGCATTTTAGTTCCTGCAAGCCTCCCAGTTATAGTGGCAAGGAAGGTGCCACCGGTCTATTAGAATGGTTTGAGGGGATGGAGAACACCTTCGTCAACTGCGAGTGCCCCGAAGCACTCAAAGTGAGGTATGCCACCTGTATGCTGCAGCAACGGGCCTTAACGTGGTGGAACAGCGAAAAAAGAAACCGAGGCCCCGACGCAATCTTGGCTTTAACTTGGGAGGACTTCAAAAACATAGCCATCGCCAAGTTTTGCCCGAGAAGTGAAATCCAGAAACTAGAGGAGGAATTTTGGAACCTGAAACAGGATGGCGGGAACCATCTGGCGTATTCTACCCGTCATCACGAGCTGAGTATACTGCTGCCACACATGGTGGATACTGTTTCCCGTAATATGGAAAAATTTATTAAGGGAGTGCCGCCTCAGATTCAGGATGCCGTTATGGGTAGCCGACCCACAACTCTGGAAGAAGCCATCACCATCACTGCACATTTGACGGAGAACCACATCCGAGCGGGCACTATGTCTGCAAAGGGTGCCAAGAAAACTGGGAAAACGACCCCCGAGGAGGTCAAGGAGGTTAAGTCTGATAACAAGAAGAGGAAGTTTGTACCGGCACGGAACTACGCCGTGGCCGCATCTAAGCCACCCCAAAGACAGTGTGTTCCCGGGACTACGCCAGCCGCACAAGTGCCCATGGCAAGGGCTTATGCAGGCCCTCTACCTATGTGCAACACGTGTAGGTACCATCATCCGGGAAATCTTCCATGTCGCATCTGCACACTACGCGGCAAGTACGGGCATCTTGTGGCAACCTGCCGCCGAGCAATGGGAAACGCGGTAACAGAACCAAACCGAGCTTGCTATAATTGTGGAGAAACGGGTCACTACCGCCCCCAATGCCCTCGTCTTGTGGGCAATGTTCCACAAGCTCGTGGACGTGCCTTCAACATCAACGTGAACCAAGCTCAAACGAACAATGAGGTGGTGAACGGTACGCAAAAATTTCAACCCTATCTCCATAGAATTTCTCTTAAAATTCCTTGCTTATGTCCTTAAGTGCCTTTAAAACCTATACAGGTATGTTTCTTATTAATGACACCTATGCATACGTATTATTTGATTCGGGCGACGATAGAAGTTTCGTTTCCTTAGAATTCGAGCCGACACTTTCTAAACCTCGCTCAAATCTAGAGAGACCTCTCACCGTCGAAGTTGCTGATGGAGAACCCATCACCGTCGACGTGGTTATCCGCGATTGTCTATTGTGTCTCGATGACCATAAGTTTCTTATAGACCTCATTCCAATGAAGCTTGGAAGCTTCGACGTTATTATTGGCATGGATTGGTTATCCAAGAACCACGCCAGATCATCTGCTTCGAGAAGTGTATTCGCATGCCCTTACCCTCCGGTGACACGATGAAGGTGTTCGGTGAACGGTCTTCCAAAGGGCTCAAGCTTATGTCATGCACTAAGGCTCGAAAATGCCTAAGTAAGAGTTATCCGGCATTCTTGGCCTATGTAGTCAACACCAAAGCCAAAGGGAAGGAACTCAAAGATGTTCCAGTTGTACGAGAATTCCCTGAGGTCTTTCCCGATGACCTTAGTGGGTTGCCTCCTGTACGTGAAGTTGAATTCAAAATCGACTTGATTCCGGGAGCAGGCCCCGCGGCTAAATCACCTTACCGACTCGCACCATCTTAAATGCAAGAACTCTCTAGCCAACTCCAGGAATTATCCGAGAAGGGGTTTATCCGCCCTAGTTCTTCTCCTTGGGGTGCACCTGTCTTATTTGTGAAGAAGAAAGATGGGTCATTCCCATATGTATCGATTACCGGGAGCTCAACAAGTTGACCATCAAGAACTGGTATCCTCTTCCTCGTATCGACGATCTCTTCGATCAACTTCAAGGAGCTGCAATCTTTTCAAAAATTGACTTGCGTTTGAGTTATCACCAACTGCGAGTCCACGACAACGATATCCCAAAGACTGCATTCCGCACTCGGTATGGGCATTACGAGTTTATGGTTATGCCTTTCGGCTTAACCAATGCTCCTACGGTCTTCATGGATCTTATGAATCGGGTGTGCAAGCCATACCTAGACAAGTTTGTCATCGTTTTCATTGACGACAATCTTATTTATTCTAAGTCTCGCTCCGATCATGAACTCCATCTTCGTCAAATCCTCGAGCTATTAAAGAAGGAACAACTGTACGCGAAGTTCTCGAAATGTGAGTTTTGGCTTGAAGAAGTACAACTCTTAGGGCACGTTGTGAATAGTCAAGGAATTCACGTCGACCCTACGAAGGTTGAAGCCGTGAAGAATTGGAGTGCTCCCACAACTCCTACGGAAGTTTGATCGTTTCTTGGTCTAGCCGGGTATTATCGGCGATTTATTGCCAACTTCTCGAAAATCGTAAAGCCACTCACGTCTTTGACTCAGAAGAACAAGCCTTTCGAGTGGAAAACCGAGCAAGAAGAGGCGTTTGAGACATTGAAGCACAAGTTGTGCAATGCTCCTATTCTGACGCTACCGGATGGGAATAACGACTTCACGGTATACTACGACGCGTCGAAACAAGGCCTTGGTTGTGTTCTCATGCAACGGGGAAAGGTCATCGCATATGCCTCGAGACAATTGAAGGTTCACGAGGTAAATTATACGACGCATGATCTCGAGCTCGGGGCGGTGGTCTTTGCTTTGAAAATCTGGAGACACTATCTATACGGCACGCAATGTATAGTCTACACGGACCACAAGAGCCTCCAACACGTTTTCAATCAGAAGGACCTTAATATGAGGCAACGGCGTTGGGTGGAACTAATTAGCGACTACGATTGTGATATCCGATACCATCCCGGCAAGGCAAATGTCGTAGCCGATGCATTGAGTCGAAAGACGCATCAAAAGATGGTTTCTGTTCAAGAGATTCGCGACCGACGTCAATGGTTCGACGCATTGGTAGAGTTTGACACTGAAATCCGACTCTATGTCAACAATGCAACAGTACTACTACAAAACTTGAAGATCGATTGCTACATCGAGTCAAGTATTCGAGAAGCCCAGCAAGCGGTGCAAACCGAAGGGAGTATGAAGGAAGAGCTCGAGCCAAATCTCTTAGCCCAATTGGAAACAAGAGCCAATGGGTTAATGTATTTCGCAAACCGAATCTGGATTCCCAAACGCAATAACCTTCGGGCTTTTATCATGAACGAAGCACATCGGACTCGTTATTCTATCCACCCGGGCTCCGATAAGATGTACATGGAGTTACGGAGTCAATATTGGTGGCCCGGAATGAAATGAGACATAGCAACCTACGTTGCTAAATGCCTTACATGCACGAAAGTTAAAGCGGAACACCAACGTCCAAGTGGTTTACTCGAACAACCCGAAATTCCCATGTGGAAATGGGAACATATATCCATGGACTTCATAACCAAGCTGCCTCGGACATCTCGCGGGCACGATAGCATATGGGTAATCGTCAACCGATTGACCAAGTCGGCACATTTCATACCCATACGCGACATGTATAAGACATCAAAGTTAGCCCGGATTTACATCGACGAGATCGTAAGCCGTCATGGTGTGCCTCTTCACATTATATCCGACCGAGACGCTCGATTCACTTCTCACTTCTGGTCTACTATGCAAGAACTTCTGGGTACGCAATTGGATTTAAGCACGGCTTACCATCCCTAAACCGATGGCCAAACCGAGCGGGCGATCCAAACCCTGGAAGACCTGTTACGTCTCTGTGTCCTTGATTTTGGGGGCGACTGGGATACACACCTGCCGCTCGCAGAATTCTCCTATAACAACAGTTACCATTCGAGTATCCAAATGGCACCGTTTGAAGCACTTTACGGTCGTAAGTGTCGTTCCCCGATTTGCTGGACCGACATTGGCGAAAATCTTATCACCGGCCCCGAACTCATACAAGAGACGACCGATAAAGTCGCTATCATCCGCAAGAACCTGGAAGTGACAAGGAGTCGACAGAAAAGCTACGCTGATAAACGTCGCAAGCCACTAGAATTCCAAGTTGGGGAGATGGTCCTTCTCAAGGTCTCACCGTGGAAGGGTGTGGTTCGCTTTGGAAGGAAAGGTAAGTTAGCTCCGAGGTTTGTAGGGCCTTTCAAGGTTCTGAAAAGAATCGGAATAGTGGCCTACAAACTAGAACTACCCTCCGACCTTAGTGGAATTCACCCGGTCTTCCACGTCTCGAACCGGAGGAAGTGTCTGGCCGACGATAATTTTTATGTGTCATTGGAAGACATTCAGATCGACGAGTCACTACACTTCATTGAGAAACCCGTCGAAATCATGGATCGCATTATGAAGAAGACTAGGACCTCTACGACCCCAATCGTAAACGTTCGATGGGAGAACAAACGAGGAGCAGAATTCACCTGGGAGCGTGAAGATCATATGAAGAAGACGTACCCTTCCTTATTCTTGTAACCCCTTTTTGTTTTTCTAATTTAGGGATGAAATTCTTTTAAGTTGGAGAGACTGTAACATCCTGTATTTTTGTGTTCATTTTATGCAAGTGTATAGCCTCCTTAGTAAATTTTTTTTATATAATAATAATAATAAATAATAATAATAATAATAATAATAATAATAATAGCAATAATAATAATAATAATAATAACAATAATAATAATAATATTAACTATAATAATAATAATAAGAACAAAAAAAACTATAATAACAAAAATAATACTAATAACAAACAATAATAGTTATAATAATAAATTCTTTTTCTTAATTCAAAGTTCAGGGGGTATTTTGCCAAATTCTAAACTTGTAAAACAAAGTTTTAACCAATTGCCCAAACTATGGGGGCTGAAAGTGTAAAATTTTGAATCCTCACTCACGGTTTTCCGGTGGTTTTTGGCCGGAGCTCCGGCCGAGCTCCGGCAAGGCCCGAGCTCACGCAATTCATGCGATTCGACCCAATTAAACCACCCAATCCCCTCGACCCCATGAATCGAACCCAAACCCCAACCCAATTTGAGTTCACGCTCGTTGCAAACTTTCCTAATCGAACTAAGGCTAACCGATGTAAACATCCAAATCAAATCCTGTCCTAATTCACAAATTCGACCAAATTGATTACATTCAAACTTAATACGCGGCCTAGTCAATCAACAAATCAATCAACATTACAAAATAACAACTCGAATCTCTCAATTTTGGTAAACTTCGAACGCGGTTTCAATCGAGCGTGTTAAGCCCGAAACCGTGAAATCAAAGCTATAAATTGAGGGCTTCGGATTCATTTTGATGTTTCTGAACTCCCTGAACTCTCAATTTCGCAAGAAAACCTCTCAATCATAAAGCCCCAATTCAAGAACTTTCGAATCACAGCCGAACTCGAAACCCCCTTTAATCTCATCCGAACAGGTAATCAAAACCTGTTACCCAATCGTTTCTGGTCGATGAACAAAAGCCCTATGATGATTCGAGTGTTTAATATCGAATCGAGGGTCAATTTCAGATCGGGTGAACCTAGGGCTCATCGGATTGGGGGAAACAGGGGCGACTCGGTTTAAGTTCAAAACAAACCAAAGTGAACCAAGGCCACGGACCTGGTTCACTGGTTCCTGCGCCCCATGTTGGATGGGAGGTCCCGGGTTCGACCCCGGGCAGCCCCCTCCCCTTTTCTTTTCTTTTCTGATTTTCTTTCTTTTCTTCTTTTCTTTTAATTATTTAATTTTTTTTTAATTCTGAAAATTTTCTAAAATTATTTTATAAAATGCAGAATTTATTTAAACTTTTGTTTAATTGTTTTGAGACTAAATTAAATTTTTATAAAATACATTTGTATTTATAAACACATTTGTTGTAGTTCTAAAAATACAAAAGAAATATGTAAATATAATACTTGTATATGTATATATATATTTTTTTAAATAATTAAATTGTTTAGCTACTTATTACTATATAAATATATATATATATATAGTTCATTTTAAATAGTTAAATCTCGTGTTGTAATTATTATATACAATCTTTATAAATCGGTTTAACGTACAATTAAATCAAGTTCTACTTATTCTTTCTCATACGCGCAAACAATTAATTATTTCAAGTATAAAAAGATCCATTCGTTCCATTAACCCGATTGCATTAGTAACATGTAATAAATACGAATAATAAATCCTATTAGAACTACAACCCTAAAAACTTAATTAATCATCAAACAAATTATAACGCGCTACCTTATTTCATTTAGGTGCCTTGTGACTTTGTGTTGGAAATCTTATTCGCGATTATTATTATTCCATCTTCAAGTCTTCTATTATTAAACATGTGAGTTCTTATGCCCCGCTTTACGTTTATTTCACACCTTTCGGGGTGAACATGTTGCTTATACAAACTTACACATACCCGCTTTGATACTTATTACACACGTGCAATTCTTTACATAGTCGTGGTTGTTTGAATATGTTAAGTATTATATGAGATGTGACATACGTATGCAATCATTAACTATTGCTAGCCAGGCGAAGTCTTAGATCTTTGGGCCTGACAAGCCTATTTGGTGCTAAAGCCGAGGGATTGCCGGATCCTAGGAGCCGTATGCTTGTGCACTAGGGAACCAAATACACTTAGCTAATCATGCTTATTCATATAATTCAGTCGAGGTTTGATTGTAACTATGCATGTTCTATATACTTACTATCTTGTAACCATTGACTAGAATTGCCACATTTTTGTATACTTATTGTATTTAAAACCATGAGAACTCACCAACTCGTTAGTTGACTTTATTTTCAACATGTTTCAGGTAATGTGCTAGCTTAGCGAATTGAAGAAATGCTTAAACCTAGAACATGGACCTAGGCTTAATAAGAACAATTGGATTTCCTGTTTTCGTTTGAGTTATTTTGAGACTTGATGTATGTGGTGTTTGAAACAATTGATTAATGGCATTTTACATTATAATATAGCGTTATGTGGTTGTAAACAATCTTAACCCTCACACTTCGACGTTTCCGCCGTCAAGGTTGGGGTGTGACACCCATCTTATCTTGGACATACACCACAAATCTAGAGAGATGGCATGTCATAAGAGATTAAGGTATTGAACATGTCTACACATGGCAGGATATGTTCAATCTACCTTTGCATGATCTCTTTAACATGAGAAGATATTATGAGAGTCTGAGTGATCATGATCATCTTATGAAGAAAGGGATGGTCATCGTCATAATGAGGACTGTCAATATCTGAAGTCTTCAAGTGTTTTGGTAGCATCAGCCTAGGGAGAGTTTGTAAGGTTATTAGTAAGGCTGATGCAACCCAAACACTCAAAGTCTTTCCTGCATGCATGCACAAGTATACTGAAGTGGAATGCTTCAGAAGTTTCACACGGCCTTAGAAATTATTCTAAGTGTCAAATCTTCCGAAGCCAAGACCAATATCTTCCGAAGCCAAAAGATGAAGTCTTCCGAAGCTTCAAGGACAAAGTCTTCCGAAGCCAACCATTGAAGACAGATTTCTTCCAAAAAATTTTATATTACATGTTTTATCTGATGTACTTTTTACCTAAAGCTGAACCACTTTCCGTTGCCACTCTGATAAGTCACCAACCTTTCATGAGTTGATGAAAAGGTTCATGCTTTTGGTAAACTGTACATTGAGGTCTTGAGTCTATAACTTTCCACTTTATGTACTTTATCCTTTTTATAATATATTAGGATGTGAGCTATGGCATGTCATAGTCGCTAGTCAAAAGGCAATCTGCATTTTGACTCTATATGGATTTTGTTGTCTAGTTCATGTATCTAGCTGGCCTTCAAAGTATGACCGGCTGTAGGTTGTAGTATAAGTATTTTTTTCTGATCCTTGTAACTTTGTAAGTTTGTGTAGAACTTTGTAAACCATTTTGTAAGGAACTAGAAGATCAATATACATAGCTTGTGTGTTGTTCTAGTTTCTGTCTCATTTACACTTGTGTTTCTTAGTTCTCTAAACTCAGTTTACCAGCTCCCCATTTGAATTGTTAAGTGTTGTCATACACTTTTATCTTTGTGTTGTTGTGTTGTAAAAGTGCATAAACCCTTCACCCGGTCCTACAAATAATAACATAAAAAAACTTGTGGGTCTCATCCATCAACATCTTCTTCTTCAAATCACCACCACCACAACCACTCCCATCACCACCACAACAGACGCATCACCACCACCACCAAGGCTTCAATGTGTGCAACAATGTTAGAGAAAAGGTTACCAAAGAGGATCTCTCAGTTCAGTTTATCTCTACTCATGATCAGATCACGGATGTGTTCACCAAGCCTCTACCGTCAGAACGGCTCCTGTTCTTATGGTCCAAGCTAAAAGTTGCTTCCCGGCTTAACTTGTGGGGGAGTATTAGACAAACATTACATTAGATTATATTAGAGGGTTCTATGTGTAATTATATATTCTCTTGTAATCATCTATATTATCATACAATACAATTACCAAGTTTAACCGGAACAAACACCATAAAACAGTCGAGGTTTCCCCTTTATATTCCTTGTAGATAATATTTTGTCCAATAGATGGTGGTCAACCTTTTAAGTGTTATCCTTCTAGAATTTTAAGGAAAAAAAACAGATACAAACCTCACTATTCTTAGCATATGTCAATTGTGGTATTACATAAGAAATTTTGTATTAACAGATTCCATTCGACTACTTTAAGCTTGAATTTCACGAGTGTACGTAATATGTCATGTCATTTGAATATTTAATATTTGACTTTTAAATAGTGACGATGATTTAGAGCATTCACAATCCATTCCCTAAATTTATATGAGTGTATTTTTTATATTATATGGTATTGTTATAAATGTTTGTAAGTGAAGTATATTAGAAATTTACTTTCAATCTGTATTTTTGGGAAACATTATTCAAAACCCTATAATGTTTTTAATATACTTTAAATAGTTGTGAGTGGAGAAGAGAAAGAAAATATTGATAAAGTTGAAAATGAGAGAGAAAAAGTAGTGAATTTTAGTATAATTATATGAATAAATATGAGGAATGGGCTGTGAATGTCCACTCCTTAAAATTATATGAGTGAGAGTTTTTAAATTATATGAAATGGTTTAAGTGGTTATGAGTGAAGGAGAGAGAAAATGTTACTGTTCATCTGTAAATTTAAGAATTCATTGTTCAACTCTTATAAATTTTTTAATATTTTTAAAAGCGATTGTGAATGAATGAGAGAGAAAAGGTAATGAAAAATGTATAAAAATATATTATTTAATTGAAAGGAGAGAGAAGAAGTATGATTCTTAGTGTAATTATAAGAATAAAAATAAGGAATGAGATGTGAGTCTGCGTTAACTTCCAGGATTATTTCTGTCTTTTTACGTGATTGTCTTCTAAAAACCCTTGAGGGAAAATAGTGGGAGACGATGGTGGAAAAATGGAATCAATCGGAAAAATATTGTGTTTCATCGGGGTGAGATGCTTTCCGGCAAAGTAATGATATTGTGTTTCATCGAGGTGGGATGCTTTCCGGCGAGGTAATGATCTGTATGATGGAGATGAATGTATATTTAAGTTTATTAGTAGTGAAGATAAGTTATTGTTAGCTAGAGTGATGAAGAAGAGAAGGCCGGTGAAGCAGTTGCAGACTTTCGGCGAAGCTCCGGCGACTATGAAGGAGAGTGGGCTGCCGGAGGAATATTCCGGTGAAGTTCCGGTGAGTGAGGGAGTGAAGAAGAGAGAAGGGGTTTGAAGGAGGTTGTGAAGAGGGAGATAAAGTTGTCGGAGGGAAAATCCGGTGAAGTTCTGGTGGTTGAAAAGAGGAAGAGGGGGCGGCCGGCGCGTGGTGGTGGCGAGGCGGTGGGAGAAGCTCCGGCGAGTGAAGTGGTGAAGAGGAGGGTACAACCGAAGAGGAATTCCGGTGAAGCTCCGGTAATTGGAGGTGGAAAGATGACGAGGGGCGGGCGGTGCGTGAACGTGGTGGGGGTGTGAAGCCATCCGAGAAGACTCCGGCGAGTGAAACAGTGAAGAGGGGGCGGGGGCGCTTTTAGTAAACAAGGGTTTTTAAAAGACAAGCACGAAAAAGATGGAAATACCCCTGCAAGTTAACGCCATCAAGTTGGAAATTAGACGGAATGGCGGTTTTGGCAATTTTTTTAAAATACAAGTACTGTAACCGCAAAAAAAACACAGGTACCGTAACCGCCTAAACTAGACAAAACCAGAGACTAAAAAAGCATTTAACTCCCTTTATTATTACATTTTATCTCCCCTTCACTGACAACCATTCAGAGCATTCACACTAGCTTTCACATCCCATCTCTATATTTACATTAAAAATGCTACATTTTTACTCTATCTTTCAATTAAATAATATTTTTTATATCTTTATCAGTATTTTTCTCTCACCTCCACTCACAACCACTTTTAAAAATATTAAAAAAATTATAGGGGTTGTATCGTGTTTCTCTAAATATGAGAAGTTACGGTACAATCTCCATAAATTTTCTCTCTCATGCACTTACAACCATCCCTCATAAAATGAGAGACACACTCACATCAAAAATGAAGAACATATTGTGAATGCTCTCATAATCATCCATATAATATGGGGCAACCACTCATATCAAAATAAGAAACAGGCTATGAATGCTCTTAGGTGAAGCTATTGAACAAACAATTCAAATCCGTCTAGTGATGTTATATTAATGTTGTGATAGTGTCTTTTGAGGGTGTTTGGATTAGTTTTTTCTAGGGGCAGTTGAAAAGCAATATGAATGTTTAGATGGTTCTTATTTGAAGGTATGTTTTCAAAATATTGATTAAAATGGAGTATGAGCTTTTCACAAGGCTTATTACAAATACGTTCAATAATTGTGTTAACTAAATAATTTAAAGTTTGAAACGAAATTTTCTAAATAGTAATTGAAGAAACTGAGTTGAACCTTAAATTTTCACCTATTTGACAATTTAGGTGTTTATTTTATGAAACTATTAATCATTAGAATTAATTAGTAGGTAATGACCGCACGTTAACCATAATATTCGATAATATTAAAACACGTATTTAAGAAAACATTATGATTGTTGTGAAAATAAACGCTTATAAACACAAAAGCGAATCCAAAAATTAAAAATATATTATATTCAACCAGACTTGATTTTGATTAACATTTATGTCTAAACATACAATTCAAATATTATTGATAAGAACTATTTTATTAACAGTATTCAAAGCACATATTACTTTCCTTCTAGACTAAGAATTGAGTTCTAGAATCTAGTATATTATGTATCGAGTGTAGACCCAGTATCATGAGGTCCAAAAATAAAGAGTTGTAGTGTAAAGTGGGTTTCTCTTCAAAACTTGGAGAACTAGTTGGGCCTAGAGATGTACATATCGGTTATAAAAAGAAAAAAAACCGGGTTCGGGTTTCGAACCGAACTGGTTTGGTCAAACTAGATCAAAGTTAGTTTGCCTTCAAACCGGGTCGTGTTCTAAACCAGTTTGAGAGGAACTACTCCTAACCCTATCTCAACCGATTTGGGTCGGTTCCCAACCTGTTCGGGCCCAAACCGGTCAAAAAACCGGCTTCTTTTATTTTTTTAGAACACAATTAAATGAAATAATATAAATAAGAATTCTTTTTTTATTTAGTATTAAAGATTGAAGACTTAAAAATTATATTACTAATTAAAATGTTTGGTCGGTAGGGATTTTCCTTGTTTTTTGTTTAAAATTTTCTTTGGTTATTTTGTTTGTGTGTTTATTTTTTTCTTTTTTTTGTTTGTGTTTTAATATGATTTGTTTTGTGTGTGGACTCGAGAATTTGGGACGGGTTTTTTGTATCTGGACACGTGTTTTTGATTTGTAGGGTTCGTTGACGTTGTCTTTCTTCGGTTTCCTGCTTTCTTTCTTTCGTTATCGATACCCTGACGATTCTCGCTATTAAGGTTTGAGTTTTCCTTTTGTTTGCTCTTTTTGGGGCTTTGATTTTCGTCGGTTTTCTATTTTGGACTGTGTCGCTTTCTTACGGCTTTGATTTTCGTTTGTTTTATGTATGGTGTTGGGCTTTGATTTAGTTTTTGGGTTCCGCATGTTCTGGTGTGTTATGGATTTGGGGTTTTGGCGTGTTTTACTTTGTGTATTTTACTGATTTTGTGGTTTTGAACATTCATTTTGATTTTGGTCGGTGAGGATTTTCCCCTTTTTTTTGTTTAAAATTTTCTTTGATTATTTTGTTTGTGTGTTTATTTTTTTTCCTTTTTCTTGTTTGTGTTTTAATATGGTTTGTTTTGTATGTGGGCTCGAGAATTTGGGATGGGGTTTTTTGTATCTGGACACGTGTTTTTGATTTTTAGGGTTCGTTGACGTTGTCTTTCTTCGGTTTCCTGCTTTCTTTCTTTCGTTATCGATACCCTGACGATTCTCGCTGTTAAGGTTTGGGTTTTCCTTTTGTTTGCTTTTTTTGGGGCTTTGATTTTCATCGGTTTTCTATTTTGGACTGTGTCGCTTTCTTACGGCTTTGATTTTTGTTTGTTTTGTCTATGGTGTTGGGCTTTGATTTAGTTTTTGGGTTCCGCATGTTCTGGTGTGTTATGAATTTGGGGTTTTGGTGTGTTTTACTTTGTGTATTTTACTGATTTTGTGGTTTTAAACATTCATTTTGATTTTGATTTGGGGTTACATTAAAACTCGCATACACGCGGCAAAGCACGCGCCATAATTACTAGTTTAAATAAAACACACAATTAAATAAAACAGTATAACTAAAAATTCTCACATTAAGGTTTTATTCTTCCCCCACGCAGCCTGAACTAGCACATAAGTGTTCATCAAACTCAGCTTCAATGTCGGTCATTTCAGGTGTCAATCCACCTTCTGCCGCTTCCTCGTATATCTCGGCTTCGAATTTTAATTCACATTCGAGTGAGGTTTTATATTAAATTATTTCGGCCACACCCAAATAATCTTTCAAGCAAATAGACTTCTCAACCGCATGAGGATGAGTCTTGTTCTCCGTATGGATATAACTCTGCCACTAATAGAAAAGGCAGATCCCGAATCTACCGTAAAAGCTTGAACGGTTAGTAAATCTCAGGCCTTGGATCTAGGATCGAGATGTTCATTACCTTTCTATCAAGCCAACACATCAAAGTTCTTAAAATACTATGTATTAAAACCGGATAAAAAACCCATCCCACCATACCTCTCCAGTTCGCTACTAGGGCATTGCCCCGTTATCGTTTAGTATTTCAATTTGTTAAGTATTATACAAAGCATATATTGGATCATCTAAACTTTTCATAAATGCCACATTTCTCATTGTATCACGAATGTTTGATGATTTACTATATATTTTAGCATAAACATCAAACATATTAGATAATTCTTGTTTAAAAATAGATTTTACGATTTGAATATAAAATGGGTCGTCCTCCGATAAATCTAAATTATAAATTATTTTTTTCCAATAAAGTTTCAACCCTTCTTTCATTTAAGCAAGGGTTTTAACATAGAAAAACATGGAATAACCACGGGCATTTCTTTAAAGTATTTTCTAAGTTTTTCTTTCATTGGTGGTATGGTGGTCCTCTAAACGATAATTCGTTTAGTTTTATAGTCATTAAATTTATTTGCTTAAGTACCAAAGTACTCATGGGATAAGTAAGTTGTCGCGGTTTGAAAAATATGAATCGTTTTAGTTATTTTCTTTATAGTAGCCCAACTCGATAGAGGAAATGGTGTAGCCAAACCACGATTCATAGTTATAAAACGCTATTAGGCTATATTTTTGTTCGATGGTGTTTTCAAACATGTTACAAGTTGAATTTTATCTTGTATGTACGTCCTAATTTGGACCTAAACATTATGACTTCGCCTCCTTATAAAAGTTTTGATATCGAATATATCTTTTGTTTGAGTTAAAAATATCTCGTAGCATTTGTTTAAAAGCATCTTTTATTGGTTCAATCCTTTTTAAACCGTCTTGAACGGTTAAACTTATAATGTGTACAACACATCTACTATGGAAAAACCATCGTTACAAATCCGTTTATGTTTTAATTTTAATTATTTGGATGCACGCGTATTACTTGACGTGTTATCAAAAGATATTGAAAAAAATTAGTTTCTATGTTTTAATAACTTTGTCTGAAATATATAATAAATTTTCATTGGTGTGAGGATAATCAATCAATTCAAAAGTAATTGTACGTTTCATCATTTGTCACATTTCGATTGTACCTAATAGGCGGTGACACAAATGTACGAGTCAGATGAACCATATGTAGTAGACCAAACATCACAAGTAAAGTTAACATAAATTTCAAAATAAAAAAAATTAATTCATTTTTAGCTTTTTTCCACATATTAAACAATCTATTCGAATAGTAACGCAACTTGCATTGGTATAACTCGGTTGAAGAGTTCGTTGAATGAGTCGAGTCAAACGTTTGTTGTCAAAATGTTTGAATGACAAGCTTTCTTGAATAATAAAATGCGCCAATTGCTCCCGAATCACATCAACATTATAAGCCCACACATCTCCTTCGCTTGTCATCGAAGCTTGACCTCAAGATGGTTTGTCTTTTAACGCCTTGCAATATTTCATCGTATGTTGTCTTTCAAAATTATGTTTGCATCTTTTGAAAAAAACAATATTGCAAACCTTGCATGGAGCCTTGTTCGAACCGCTCGACATTTCACATACATCGTAGTTGCACTATATTCCTGGGTTTCTATTCGTAAGAATGATTCTAACCACCATGTAGCTTGAAGACGCATCACAACCAACGAAAAATTGAGCACTTGATGAAAGCATTTGAGATTTTCTTTTTTTTTTTTTGAATGCACGAAAGTATTGAGCGTTTTTAAATTTTTTAGAATAAAGAACGTTTTGAGTTGTTGTGATTCAACCAAAACAACCACTATATATTATATTAGCTTAAGGGGGTATAATGATACAAAAACACAAAAAATGGTAAAAATATGCCCAAACGATCAGAAAAAGGTTATATTTTCATTGTATAACTAGTAATTTAAACTGGTTTGGAATTCAGATCAGGTTGAAACCGGTTTAAAATATGGGGGGTTGAACTGATCTATGGGTTGAGTCGGTTTGGGGCTGGTTTGAGCCAAACCGATTTTTTTTTCTACCGGATCGAGTAATAACCCGGTTTGAAACCCCAAAAACATCAAAATTTGGACTTGTAGCGAGGATTCAACTAGCCCATTGTAGCAATGGTAAAAGAACACGATAGTAAGCAAAAATTAGATCCATGGCCACTTTTGTATGGAAATTTAGAATTAGAATTAGATGTACAGTCATCTTTTTTCAAAATAGTAAAATCATTTCAAGTTAGAGTAATGACGCTTCAGATGTTAAAGTTTTAGTCTCCCCTATGACGGATTGATGTAAATTGCATTAAGTGTTATAACCTCTGCCATTGTAGGGATGTAAATTACATTTAAGTGTTATAACATCCGCCATTGTAGGGATGAAAGAGCTTTCCTCATTAGGGTTTCCTTTCAAAATACGTGACAAAATCCATGCAACAAAATCCATACAGCAAAATCCATACAGCAAAAATAAACAGAAGGTATGTCGAGATTAAACTATTGGAAACTTTGGTGAAAATATGTTTTCACTTATTTTGGACACATGTAGTTATATGTATATTTTACTAATATAACTATTATTTAGCATATATATGTTCTACTATGTGAGAAGATCACAACAAACTAAATTGCGTGCAAAACGAAGCTAAAATGAATAATATATCGATGTTTGAAGTCGTGTAGTTCAGATTTAAACCTACGCACTATATTTTGGGTTCTACTGTATTGATTCACCTATTAAATGTGCACTATTTAGGGTCCTAGTGCATTGATTCACGTGTTAGTTGTGCACTATTTTGTGTTCTGGTGCAATGATCATTTGTTAAGTATACATTATTTTGAGGTTTTGGTGCACTAATTCGCCTGTTTTTTTTTAAACAAACAAACAAACAAACAAACATACCCAGTGTATCCCGCTGGAGAGCAGGGTCTGGGGGGGTATATGGTGGCATGTCTTTCCCCTATCTAGAAAGATAGAGAGACGCTACCGAAGAGACCCCCGACTCATAGAAACATACCCTGTTTTTTTTAAGCAGAACTCAAATGCTAGCAAGTAGCTAAGCATACAATTACAGCAAAAGAAAAATAGGATAAAAATAGCAGCAAAAACAACAAGACATAGCAAAAAATAGGGCTTGGATACACAGAAACAGAGAATCAAAGACTAAACTTGACCCATTTATCCCAATCAAGATAAGCCAAGTTGGCTCTATTCTTGACCCATAGGTACCCACAGAGTTTTATATCTTCTAACAGCTTCTTCAGAGCCGGGTGACGATTACGAAATATCACCTCATTTCTCAATCTCCAAATGCACCAAATGGTGGTAATGATAATTGCATACAACGCGTCCTTTTTGTTTTGAGATCTGGGTGCCTGGACCGAAAGAAGGTCCTTTAAACTGAATGCGAAGATGTGAGGTATTTTACACCATGTTGAGATATACGTCCACGCCATGTTAGCATAGTAGCACGAGATGAAAAGATGCTCCACAGTTTCCAGATGTTGCGCGCAAAGAGGACATAGTTCGGAATCATGTAGATGTTCCTTTTAATAAGAGCGTCACGAGTCGGAATCCGATCCAATTCCGATCTCCATGCGAGGATGTTTGCTTTGGCCGGAACCCACGAACACCAGCCATAAATGAAGGGATTGTTTCCTTGAGCTTGCTTCGCGAGAAGAGACCGAACAGATTTAACGGAGAAATAATTAGCATCGTTGCCAAGCCATACCCATTTCCCATCGATAAAGCTAATGAGAAGGGGAAGATCCACATTCTTGGAAGATAAATAATTTTCAATTTTGATAGTATATATACTATACTAGGCATATATGTGTCTTTGGTTTGTGCACTCTTGTTTCAGGTATAGTTTCAGATGTTAGGTTCATCTCATCAATACAATTTACTTAAGTTGTTGTGGCCTGAGGGGAGACAAACGAGTTCACTTGAGTGGCTTGTAATTTGTTTTGACAACCAAACCCAATTTCTTTCTGCAATTTTTCAACTTGTTTTCATTCTATATTGGTTAAATTTGTAATTCATGATTCTTTTCATCTCAGTTTTGCATTATAATTCTAAATATATAAAAAGTAATAAAAGATTTTTAAATTCTCATATTATATCTTTCATCTTCCAAGAGTTTAATGTTTAATTGTTATAAATTTCATCAATTATTATAAAAAACTAATTTTAGTAAAATCATGAGTTGAATAAATAAAATATTAATTATAATAATAATTTATAATTATAAAACAATAATCTAAATAATATATGATTGAGTCTTTTTAATTTTTACATAGTGAGAATTTTGTTTCAGAACAAACTTTTTTAAAAAATATCATTTTAAAAAACTTTCTTATTATAATTTTCAATTTTAATTATTTTTTATTTATAAAAATTTACTTTATAAAAACACTAATTTTAATTTTTTCATATTTTTAAAGAGTTTAATGTTTTAAAAGAAATATTATTTTATAAAAATTTAAATCTTTAGAATTACTCTTTACTCTATATATTTAAAAAGAAACCAAATGAACTGTGGTTTGGTATATCTAAGCCGTTAGTTTTATATCTAACGGTGGAAAAGATTTCATGTTACTTGCTCATGGCATCGTGCTTAGGCCTGTAAATGAACCGAACGAACACGAACATCAGCATGTTCGTGTTCGTTCATTTAACTTTTACCGAACACGAACACGAACACATTATCGAACACGCTTTTTTGTTCATGTTTGTTCATTAAGAAAATAAAAATGTTCGTGTTCGTTCATGTTTGTTCGTTAAGAAGCTAAATGAACAGTTCCCAAACATAAACGAACACAAATGAACAATAATAAACGAACATAAATGAAACATAATAAACAAACAAAACTAAATAAAAAAAAAGTTAAATGATCATTTTGGAATTTTTAGGCGTATTAGTGGAAATTAAAATTTTACTAAACTTATAGGTTTCTTGTATAACTTAATACACTTATGTTTCAAATGTTAACACATAATACCCTTTTATTAATATATTAATATATATAAATAAACGAACATAAATAAACAAACATAAACGAACGTAAATGAACGAACATAAACGAACGTTCATGAACGTAAATGAACGAACAAAGCATGTGTTCATGTTTGTTCGTTTAATTAAACAAACACGAATTTTTTGTTCATGTTCGTTCATTTCCTAAATAAACGAACATAAACGAACTTCCCGCCGAATAGTTCATGAACAGTTCATGAACGTTCGGTTCATTTCGACACCTAATCGTGCTGTCTCTCAAAAGAAAGAGAGAGTCAGACACAGAAGAAAGAAACAGAAACAAGCATTTTGTCTCCTTTGAAATCACATATGTCAACAACGAAGAACAGGAAGAAGAGGAAAGTGAGGTTGCTGGCGTTTCAACCGAATCGAAGTCAGGAATCACTTCTGGATCCACTTTGATGGTAGACTAGGGCAGATCTGATGGTGATTTATTGGGGTTTCACATCATCGTCAATTTCTGTTTCGGCGTCAACCACATCGTCCTGTTTACCTACCACCGCTTTCTGCGTCTCTCCAATGAATATGAAAGGATTAGGATTTAGGAATCGTTTTTGTTCAGTTCTTCAGGCCTAGATCATTACTCCTTTCTTGCGATCGGACCCTTTAAAGAGGTTAGTATAATCATCATCATCATCATCATCTTTTTTTTATTTTTGATCCGTAAGCCATCATCCTCAATGTTTTTGGGTTCAGATTTCATATTCGATTAGTTGCTTTGGGTGGTTGTATTTGGTGGTGTTTGCATCAAGAGTCGATATCAAGGTAAATTCAGAGTTAAATTTATAATGTTAATCAAGTTACATGTTTGTTATGTTCTATATTGAAATTTCAGTTCTCAATATGGTGATAAAGAACCAAGAAAGTTGACTGTGACAAAGGACATTTTACAACAGTGGCGATGACAGAGGCTTTCGCGAAGGGTCAAGCTAATCGGACGCCCTGTCAGGTGATACCCAGACGCCCTTTGACTTTTTTCACGGCCCGTGAAGGGTCTCACGGGCCGTAAGGTTTTCGAAATTTAATTTCACAACTACATTTATTCACGGGCCGTGTAAGAACAAACGGCCCGTAAATGTCCGCTCTCACGGCCCGTGAACATGTGCCATAACGGCCCGTGAGTTCTCTCACGGGCCGTAGTAGTCCTTCTGAGAATTACTTTCCTCGATTTGCGTGCACTTTTAAATTTTATAATTATGTGACGCGACGTATTATTCCTTGATTCGATTTAAGATTCTATATAACCGTATATATATTACCTGTTATATACGGTTAGTGAGAAAACGAAACAGTTAAAATGTCTTCTCGTGGAGGTAATAGAAGACGTCAGAATGAGTCCTCTTCAAACTCACGAGATATTGTGGAAAGTATTCATGATCCAATAGATAACCATAATTGGCAGAACGGGAGGAACTGGTCTCAGAATGTTATTCACTTTATACGTAACGGTGATTCCCAAACATGTAGAGTGTATTACATGGGTCATTCCGATATTCAGTTACAATTTTGGCGTGAATTACTCGGAAACGTGTCTTTAGATACAGATGTATGATTTAAGGTTTTTTTGTATATTTTATTTTATTTAAAAATTCTAACAATTAAAAAAGTTTTTATTTTATAGCATGTTCGGGCGTGGACAAATAGACTCACAATATGGAGGTACGAAGAAATACGCAGAACAGAAGACTTGCCGGGTAGTGATCGTTGAACGATTCTCCCATTTGAGCGGTTTAACTTAATATACTCGGGGTCCGTTAATGGTAACGAATTATGGCGACGGGAGTGACTGTCTATATCCCGTGTTATGGGAAGTTGATACGGTAATACTGTTTCGTGTTTTTATAATAAAAATCATGACTTAATAACGTGAATTAAATTGTTTTGTAGGTTTACGTACCAAGACTGATGACGAAGAAAATTGGTATCTTTTTAAGATTTCTATGGACTCATACAAGTTCGTATATATTATCCATACGAATGCCGACCAAATACGTGTGATGATTCATGGTGCATTCATCGTAATGCCCGAACGATTTTCGTACAATTCGAATCGTACTTTTACATTTTCTGTCACGTATACAATATTGGCAGCACTCCGGACAAGAAGAAATCGAAGAACTGGTGGTATCGGGTGAACCGTTTGGCTCCTAACGCCGGTCATATGGTCGAGATTCGGGAGTTGTAATTGTATGTTATTGCGTAGGTCGGTTCAAAATAGATCTTTAGAGTGACAAGAGGTTAACTTACAGGATGCTTGCTTTAGATTCCAAAGATTTATGGCAGACGAACTGTATTCTAGACGTGTAATGTAGAACAGTATTAAATATTTTATTAAAACATAAACGTTATTAGTACACTTTATTAAAAACAATAAACCGTTATTATCACACAAAAATAAAACAAATAATTTTTACTCTTCTTGATCTTTATAAAGATCCAAGCAGTAAAATGGTTAAAAGAAATTTCAAATTCTCCCGATATCTTTCTTGAGTTCTTGTCATAATACCCGTATCATTCCATAACGTATTTCGATTGTTGTAAACGTCTTTATAGAGCTGGTGAAATGTCGTGACCTTCCTTCAAGTCAAACCACTTGTTGCTAAGTTCACGAGTGGTGCGATATTCTTCACGTTCGAGAATTTGATGAAACGAGTTGAAATCCGGTTCCAAAATATTGAAATTGGTGGGATAGTCCCTGAATTTTCGATACAAGATCTTACTAAAGTCACCTCCTCTTCATCGTCCACGGATTTGATCACTTGTAGCACTCATGGTTTGGATATTGAGTAAATTTGTGTGAATTGGTTGTGTGAAGTGGCTGAATTATAGACTAAAACACTAATGACACGGCCCGTGAGGGTCTTTACGGGCCGTGTCAGTGTCACCAAACGAGCCGTGAAGTCTAAACGGGATTTTTAAAAATGACAAAACTCACGAGCCGTGAGACAACTCACGGCCCGTTTTGGAGATAGGTAACGGGCCGTGAGGCAGTCACGGGCCGTGAGGCAGGGTGATATATACGACCTCACGGCCCATATGTTCATTTACACCCCCTAAACACACATACGATTTACTCACGGGCCATTTGTTCACGACCTCCGGATTTTCATTCATTTTCATACCGCTGACTTCTTACTACGTACGTATTCAAATTCGTATTTTATTTTTGTATATTTATCGTTTAATATGTTAAAATTTAATTGAAATTTGAAAAATCTGAAAAAATTGGGGGTTACGGGCGTGAACAGCAGTCACGGGCCGTAACCGTTTGAATTTTCAAAAGTTACGGGCCGTGACTGCCGTTCACCGGGCCGTAACCGTTTAAAAATTGCAGAGGGTTACGGGCCGTGAGTCCTCTTCACGGACCGTAACCCTTTTGGTGTTCTTGTGAATTTTAATTTTTTTTTTTTTGCAGATTATACCGCCCCGCAAACGTACACGTCCGGAGAGACCGAGCCCGAGGATCAGGGTGACTTCCTGGACCCACACCTTGATCTTCGTTTTCGAGGGAGAACAGCACGGCTTAGGCTGTGGAAGCTGATTGGACGTCCATGAAGGGGACACGCACCATCGACTGGACGTGCTAGAGGAGGTGGAGACATAGCACGTGCCCAGGACATCGTGGGCTGGACGGAGAGACGCCGTGGAGGCGGATGTTTGATTTGGGATCGAGGAGGGGCTACCGGGAGCTGACGTTGCAGTTTTGGTCTACGTTTATGTTCACTCCCGCCACTGAGGATGAGGACCCCCGCGAGCACATAGCGGTTCGATTTATGCTGGGGAGCGGTAGGTACGAGTTCACGCTCGCTCAGTGGGCGGTGACTATTGGGTTTTACACCCACGAGGAGACACAGGATCCTCGTTTTTATTCTAACGAGGTCTAGTCGGAGGCGGCTCCTTGGTCGGATGGTGGCCAACCATTTCCGACCAGCCATGGGAGGGCGCCATTAGGGCGACCTCCATTAGGGATCCTTTGCACGGTATCTACACCGGTGCATTGCCGCACCATTGTCGGCAGAGACCAGAGCATGGAGCAGGTGTCGCTCCTTGACTTATTTTTTTGAGGGCCTGCTTTCACCTAGACGGGTGAATCTAGGTCAATGCATGGCACCATTTTTTTCAGCGTCATTCAGGGCAAGGTAAAAGAATATTTATATTAATTCTTAATAAATAAGTATTATCTATTATGCGATTCATAATTATGCCTATTATTTGATTGTTTTGCAGATGGATAGCCCAATGTTTGCGGCTCATATATCACCGTCATTGCCTCGCGCTTAGGGTTGTTTACGGACGCCTAATTGCGAGGCAGACGACGGACACGCCGCCTCGGATTTTGGGTCGACAGACCGTCATGGCCATAGGGATTTGCCGCCAATTTGGCGACGACCTCCGATGGTCCACTGATGGTGGTCGGACCATCTGGCAGCGGTGCGGACGTTGGTGAGGAGGAGGAGCAGCCGGCGCCGCAGCAGCAGCCGCAGCTGCACGCCAGAGCACCCGTCCCACCGCCAGTTACCGCCTGTTCCTAGGACCATCATTCGGCAGATTCGCCGACGGGGGAGTTTATGGCGGAGTCACTGATTTGGCGCGCCAGTCCCACGCCTTGCTAGTATGGATGGCGGATGCGTACAGCATTTTGCTGCTAGCCAGGGTATCGACCTCCCCTTCGGCGGAGTTGCCTCCGTTTGTCAGACGACTTGCGGGTGATGACGAGGAGGCTGCTGTGGTGATGAGGAGGATGCTGGTGGTGGTCATGACGCATAGATAGTAGGATTTTATTGTTTTATTTACCTTTCATGTAAAAACATTGAAAAATTTTGTTATATATTATGAGTTATTTGGATGACGTTTAATGTTTAATTATTGTTTACAATTGGTTGTGCTTGTGGAGGAAGAGGTTCGTACGAAGATATTAAATCAACCTTTGGAGAATTAAATCAGTACTTGAACTTACTCGTCCCACAGAAAGAAATATGTAATCCTTCAGAAAATCCGACGCCAGCCTCTGCATTATATAAACATACTTGAATCTCAGTCGGAAAAGTTGCACTGAAAAACATACTTGAATCTCAAGATGTAATGATATGAGATGCATAATATTGTTGAGATTCAAGTATGTTTTTCAGTGTAACTTT